>JAVYIG010010347.1:0-69912 GCA_035222895.1 Strongylocentrotus droebachiensis
TGGCCTCAATTGGCTACATAAACAGGGCCGTTACTAAAGGGGGGTAACATTCCTCTCCCTTTCTAGCATTGTCTGCAAATTGCAACAACAACAACAAAATTACCCTTTTTTCATCTCATCTTTTCTAAAATCTTTTTTGTTGTTGTATCCGTTGTCGCCTTGTCGGTCAATTTGATTATCTGACGACTATTTTTTTTTTTTCTTAAATAGGCCTATCTGTAATTGGCACCTTTCAAAATGTTTATTTGTTGTTGTGTTCCGGGGCTTTTTGAAAATAAGGGCTGCCTAGTTGGCAATTTTGCAACCACCAGTCCACCACTGCCAGTTTCAAAGCGGTCTAGCGGCGCCTTTATTTATAGCATTGTGCTTTCTACTCCTGATCTTCAATAAGTGCCGAATAGAATTTAGCTCCGGGTCGTATTTCAAAAGCGTATGTAGACGTCGCCAGACATTCCTTGCCGAGTAAGCACGAACCTTCGCAGGCGATGAAAGTATAACACGAGCAACGGACATCAGCAAAACACAAGTGACTGCATTTGATGATTGACGAAACTGTGTATGATGACAGAACATAGGCATCGATGAGGGCGACATTGCTGGCCAGTAGTCGGAAGTTTTTAGAGCTCGTGTGATCTGTTTCAAAGGTTATAGAGTTAAAGATAAAATCACAAATATGAGTTAGTTCAGCTTACAAGTCCCCGAAAATATGCAAAATGATAAAGAGAGAAAAATAGGAAATGAATCAAATTATTCCGTCGAGATCCTTGTCGTTTTCCTTCAAACAAATGTACTTTATTAACAATTTACTTACATCATTTGCCTTCTTATATTACCTGTACCATCTTAATTCTAATCATCGACACCAAAATGATTCACCCCTGTCATTAAGTGTAAAGTGAACGGGTTAAAGGGTTACATACTTTGGTCACAACCCGCAAAAGTAGCTTGCTCGGCAGCCGGACGGCGAGTTTTTAGCCAATTTTTGACCAGGCACCGAGCGACGGCCGCCCGAGCACCGTTTGTTTTAAGGGCGTCGCTTGGTCGCCGCTGAAGTTTTTAGCGCGGAGTTAAAATTCGGGCGGCGCCTGCTCACTTTTTACTCGCCGCCAAAAATACGCTCAGTGCCTTGTCGGTCGCCGCCCTGGCAACGACCTTATCGAGCGTTCGCTGTCGAGCAATTTAGATCAAAAATCGAAGCCGCTAGGTCAAAGGCTGCCGAGCGGTCACCGCCCGATCGCCGCTCGATTGCCGCTGGGAAATCAGTCAGTTACTTGGCGGCGATTTCAAAATCGGTCGGCGTCCGGGCGGCGCCTGCTCACTTTTTACTCGCCGCCCAAAATACGCCGAGTGCCTTGGCGGTCGCCGCCCTGGCAACGACCTTATCGAGCGTTCGCTGTCGAACGATTTAGATCAAAAATCGAAGCCGCTAGGTCAAAGGCTGCCAAGCGGTCACCGCCCGATCGCCGCTAGATCGCCGCTGGGATCAGTCGGTCACTGGGCGGCGAATCAAAGATCGGTCCGCGTTCGGGCAGCGCCAGCTCGGCAGCCTTTGACATAGCGGCCTCGATTTTTGACCTAAATCGCTCGATGGCGAACGCTCGATTAGGTCAGTGCCCGGTCGGTCGGTCGCCGCTCTGAGTTGTGACAATAGCTTTAATTCCAGCTGCGACCGAGCAGGTACAACACGGTCGGTCGCCGCTCTACGTTATGACAATAGCTTTAGGGATAAAAACGGGTATACGTACATCTCCGTTATTACACACAAGGCGTTATTGCCTTAACGTGTTACTGCGTCAGTGATTGGTTAGGTCTTTGAAGCACCACGGTGACACCGTACAGTCAATGCAAATATAATGTTTAATTAGCTTAGTATAGAGAAAAAATGAATCGAAACAACGCCTTGTGTGCAGCAGAAATAACCCATTTACGCAGGTAGGGGGGTAGACTGAAACAAATATTTAAATATTCAAATTTATGGAATCAATAAATAAATAAACTTTCAAAAAATTATTTACCTCTGTCCCGAGGAGAGGAGTGACGTGTAGTTGTAGACATTGCCTGGGTTGTGTGCGTTGACATTGTTGCAGAAGTGGTATCGGTTGCCTGTTCGGAAGAAAGCGAAGCAACATCTGTTGATCCTTGCCCTGTTGTTGATGTTGATAATGCATGTGATGTTGGTGTTGTTGATGCTGGACTGCTTGTTGTCTCACTGATCGCATCATCGGTTGTTGACGAAGGTTGCGTAGAGCCACTCGTTGTTACAGTATTGTCAGTCTGAGTAGTGGGACTGGACGTTTCAGATGACGTCATTTGATTTGGTGTGGTTTGGGTTGGACCTTCAAGAGAAGTGGCAGCGCCTGGTGTTGTTTGCTGTACAGAACTTGATTGGATACCTGTTGACGTTGAATTAAATAGCGAGAAAGTTGTAATAAAAGGATGACAAATCTCAAAATAAAAGATGAAGATTAGAAACAGAACATTTTCTTTAATTGGCATCCGTCGGTAAAATAATGTTGTTATTATCAATGACTTGCAAGGCTGGATACATTGGATAAGCTAAATGTAAGTACTTTTCTGTATATCATTGAAGGAAAAACCAAACATGAAAAACCCTTGAAAAAGAAATTAAATCAATTGATATTATTAAAACTGCTATGGATCATCAATATAATATTCACCTCCTTCTTTCTCGCAGATATAATTTTTCTCTAGATTACAATTGCGATCAAACCATTGGTATGACATATCAGGTATCATAAAGAAACACAATCCTCCTTCATCGAGAATCTTTGAATCATCTGCGAAGTTAGAGTAGGTCAGACTCGAACCGTCCAGCCAAGTCACACTGGATAATCCTATCCAGTTATCCTCGTTTTCAACGGGTAGGTTGTTCACCAGAAATTCTTGTTCGGCCTGCGATCCGATGTAGACAAGATGCATTCCACGGTCGTCACAGGATGATTTTGATGAGTCGAAGTTTGACTTGCTTTGCGAGAAGTAATAACAGGATCCGCCATTCTCAGTGTAACCAACGGAACAAGCTGCAAGAGGAGACAATCATGAAAAGGGATATATTATATACACATTTTATTTGATAGTGTGCTGTACAGGATTTGAATATCGAACTTGGGCACCTCATATTCAGGCAGTGAAGTGATCCATTGTTCTTCAATCCAATCTAGTGTCGAACATTACATTGTCATTATGAAAAGATGTCGAAATCGCTTGCTTCGCTCACTCAAAAGATAATGGGAACGTTGACTTTACAGTAAGAGACAGTTCCGCCGTTACTGTGCTCGTGCGCTTATTATTATGAATAATTTTGATATATTAGCTGAACGATTTTATTCTGGTAAACAAAGTGTTTTCTGCCTTTTAGAAGTCTTAGAAAATGATGACCCTCAACGTGCAGAAATACAATAAGTTTCTACTCAATTTTCTGTACTTACCGGCACTGTCTTCTATTTCATTTTCACAAATGAAATGGTACGAATCGGAACAGCTGGTGTCATACCATTGTCCTACATAATACATTCGGAAACAGATTCCTCCATCATTAAAGACAAATGCGAACTTGTTGTGGTAGAGATTGTTGTAGTCTAAGCTTGAGCCATCTATCCAGGTCATTTGGGATAAACCTATCCAATGCTTCTCCGTATTACCAGATAGGCTACTCTGCAAGAACTGTTGTTCTTCCAGTGACCCTATGTAGACAAGATGCATTCCAAGTTCCTCGCAGAACGATTTTGACAAGGCGAAGTTTGACTTGCTTTCTGAGAAATAATAACATGACCCGTCATTCTCGCTTTGATCAGATCCACAAGCTGCAAATAAAAGAGAGAGAGAGAGAGAGACAGGGAGATAGACAGACGAGAATGGAAAGAAGAGATGAATGGAAGATATATGAATGGAGTATGGGCACAGCAAGGGAGAGGGATAGAGAATGATAGAGAGAGAGAGAGGGAGGGAGAGAGAGAGAGAGAGAGAGATAAAGAAGGAAAAAGAGAGAGTTGGATGTGAGATCAGAGAGAGAGATAGAAAGAGAGAGAGAGAGAGAGAGAGAGATAAAGAAGGAAAAAAAGAGAGTTGGGGTGTGAGATCAGAGGGAGAGGATAATGAGGGGAGAGGGGTGACAGAGAGGGGGAGGAAGAAAAAGAGAGAGCGACGGGGAGAGAAAGGCCGGGAGAGGGAGGGAGGAAGAAAAGAGAGAGAGATAGAGAGAGAGAGAGAGAGAGACACACACACACACAGACAGACAGACAGACAGACAAACAGAGAGAGAGAGAAAGAGAGAGAGAGATAGAATGATATAGAGAGAGAGAGAGAGAGAAAGAGGGGGAGAGAGAGAGAGTGAGAAAGAGAGAGAGAGAAAGAGAGAGAGAGAGATAAAGAAGGAAAAAGAGAGAGTTGGGTGTGAGATCAGAGGGAGAGGATAATGAGGGGAGAGGGGTGACAGAGAGGGGGAGGAAGAAAAAGAGAGAGAGCGACGGGGAGAGACAGGGAGAGGGAGGGAGGGAGAAAAAAGGAGAGAGAGCGACGGGGAGAGAAATGGATAGGGAGGGAGGGAGAAAAAGAGAGAGAGAGACGGAGAGAGAGAGAGATAAAGAAGGAAAAATATAGAGTTGGGGTGTGAGATCAGAGGGAGAGGATAATGAGGGGAGAGGGGTGACAGAGAGGGGGAGGAAGAAAAAGAGAGAGCGACTGGGAGAGAAAGGGAGAGGGAGGGAGGGAGAAAAAAGGAGAGAGAGAGACGGAGAGAGAGAGACAGACAGACAGACAAACAGAGAGAGAGAAAGAGAGAGAGAGAGATAGGGTTTTAAAACGTGATTGATCAACTAATGGTTACATATTTTAGGTAAGGTTTCGCAGATTATATTTGTATGCCATACATCCACTTTTCGGTTAATTCGCCTTAATGATAAATAAATAATAAACAAAAATATAACATTGGTATGGTGTTTTTATTAGTTGCTTCTGGTATTTGTTTAAACATTTTTTGGAAGGACAAAAAATATGAGAAGATAAAGAATATGGCGGATCATGAAAAAGTATCAATTACGACAAAATGTGGTGGATTATATATTGCTATTATACAAAGAGATGGAAAATCCAGACAGAAGATCGCCGGCCGAGGTCGAAATTCCAGTTGATACCAGTTGAAACCAGTAAGGATTTCCAACTGGTATCTACTGGTTTGAACTGGTCTCAACTGCTCTCAACTGTTCTAAACTGGTACCAGTTGACACCAGTTGGTACAAATTTGAAACCTGTATAAATACCAGTTGACATCTAAGACCAGTTGATATAACTAGTTGATTTACCAGTTGCTTTACCAGTTGAAAACCAGTAGATGATTACCAGTTGATTTACCAGTTGAAAACCAGTAGATGATCACCAGTTGATTTACAACAGTTGAAAACCAGTTGATTTACCAGTTGAAAACCAGTAGATGATTACCAGTTGATTTCCCAGTTAAAAACCAGTACGATTATACCAGTTGATTTACCGGTTGAAAACCAGTAGATGATTACCAGTTGATTTACCAGTTGAAAACTAGTACGAATACCAGTTGATTTACCAGTTGAAAAACCAGTTTAATGTATCTTATGCATATTCATGATTAATTTGCATGTTTTCACAGAAAATATAATTATCATGATCTGTCAAATGTGACAATGCACATCAATTTTGTGATTTCTATTTTCTTAGTTAATTATTGACAAATATATTACACATCTAATTAAAGACGTAACATTAGATATATTGATATATAGGGAAATAAAGTGTATACATTTATATATAAGTATGCACGAACTTTAGATGTCAACTCACATAATACACATCTGTAATGGGGGAATTGCAAGCGTTTGTATATGTGGTCAAGTGGGTGGCCAGATGCTAATAATGATTATTGATTATCAGTTGATTTATTACTTGATAATCAACTGGTAATTCAACTGGTAAATCAACTGGTAAATCAACTGGTAATTCAACTGGTAAATCAACTGGTAAATCAATTGGTAAATCAACTGGTAATTCGAACTGGTAAATCAACTGGTCCCACTTAGCGTTGTTTCAATTTCCATATTAAAAACCAGTTGAATCTACTGGTTTCAACTTGTACCAGTTGACTGCTGGTTTTAACTGGTACCAGTTGCCTACTGGTTTCAACTGGAATTTAGACCTGGGGGGGGGGGGGGGGAGTTGTTATAATAATAGGCATTTATATAGCGCCGTCTATCTGGACAATTCTATTCTTAGGCGCACAAGAAAAATTGAAAGAATAAGAGAGTTCGGATGAGAGTCATAGTGCCAGGTACAAGTATTGTTAAAAAAAATAAGATTTCAGCTAGGATTTAAAGGTCTCTAAGTCATGATTCTCAAATTAAATTGTAAGTTATTCCAAAGAGAATGTGCTGCAGCTGACAAGGCCCTTTCACCCTTTCACAACAGGCTTATCGCGTCGTGGGTATCTTAAGAAGGTGCTAGTGTCATGATCTTATACTACGAGCCGGTGTATAAGGTTGAGGAGTTTTAAGAGCTGGAGTCCCAACTGACAACAAATTATGCCAAGCAGGGACCGTTTTTTAAGGTTGCACAATAGAATCTAGAGGTGTGCTGTTAAGCTATGGTCACAAATCAGAGCAGCGACCGACCGATCAGTAGCCTGCTCGGTTGCTGCTGGAATTTAGGCATCGCCCAGCGATTAGGTCGGTGCCGGGCGGCGACCGCCCAGGCACCGAGCGTATTTTGGGCGGCGAGTGAAAAGTGAGCAGGCGCCGCCCAAATTTTAACTCCTCGCTAAAACTTCAGCGGCGACCGAGCGATGCCCTAAAAACGAGCGGTGCCCGGGCGGCCGCCGCTCGGTGGCCGGGCAGCCGCCGGGCAGAATTGGTTAAAAACTCGCCGCTCGGCCGCCGAGCAGGCTACTTTTGGGTAATGTGACCATAGCATTACCTTTGATGTCCGAGATTCGAAGCCGCCAATATCATTGGAAAGCTTGAGTAGTGATTTTGTTCACAAATGAATATCGTTAACATTTCACTTTTTATTTGAACTAACAAGGGGAAAATTGAACAGATAATAAAATGTGAATACAAAAGCTTAACTGTGTCAAGACATTTGCTTACATTGTATAATAGCAGTTTCAATTTGTGAAAACTGAAATAGTAAAATGTTACAATTCTAAAAACCTGCAATTTGACACTTTATTCCCATTATTTCCGGCTCACGAAAATAAAAATGAAAGTTATTTATGTACAGTTCGTTATGGTGTTACATGTCAGATTATTGCCAACACATGCCCAGTCGAATAATTTTGATTAATATTTCAGGAAATTTGGCTCCATTTCCTTCCGCTTGCCTCCTGTAAAGGTAAGCACCGTGTACTGCTCGTATTAGGCAATTTTCGCAAACTCATTGGGGAATTACAATCTGCGGTTCGTGTGCAAAATCGAGAAGATACTATAGTAACAGTTGGATGACCGCTGAGGCCCTGAAATCTAGAACGGGTTTTGGCCAAATCTACGGGCGTTCTCAAAGACGCCCCAAGTGAATCAAGTGCCTCGATACAAACTATTTCATTCACCTGATAATAATAATAGTATTTAAATAGACAGAATCCAATCTGCATACATTAGTTGTTGCCACACTTAATACATGCAGTTTGCATTCTGACTATTGCGAATCCTAGACAGGTGAATGAAATAATTTGTATTGAGGAAGTTCACAAAGACGTATGTATTAAATTTGATTACATTACGAAAATGGCCGATTCTCTTCCACGCAATACAGTACAGACGGGACTACACGACTAGCACAACTTGTCTCGACCAAGCCACAAAACGGCTTTTTATCAAATTTCAACAATTTATCATCAAGTTTTAAAACAATTCATGTTATATCCATATTCATGTTATTATTGTTCAGAAACAATAATCGGAAGAAAAAAACTCACAGAAGAGTCATTCGTGTCAGGGGCGGATCTAGGGGGGTTAGGAGGTTTAACCCCCCCCCCCCCCCCCCTTGGGCTGGCCAAGGTGCTTTCTACCCAATTGAAAACAAATTTTAGTGCTCCCTACCCCCAACTAAGCGAAATATTGGTCGGCGCGATTTTTCAAATGTCAACCTTAACCCCCCCCCCCCCCCTCCCGCCCACGCCATAGAGAAAAGCTAGATCCGCACATTACAATTCGTCATCCTTCGTTATTAGACGACGAAATTCTCATCACCATCTTTAGTACAAGCTCGCTGATTGGCTGTTTATTCACTTGGGGCGTCATTGAGAACGCCCGTAAATTTGGTCAAAACCCGTTCTGGATTTCAGTACCTCAGCGATCACCCTGCTGTTACTATAGCAGCTTCTCGATTTTGCACACGAACCGCAGATTCTCTGTCCGCAATGAGCTTGCGTAATACCCCTAATGTTTGTCGAACTGGCAACAACTAATGTATGCAGTTTGGATTCTGTCTATTGAAATACTATTATCCTTATCAGGTGAATGAAATATTTTGTATCGAGGCACTTCACAAAGACGTATGCATTAAATTTGGTTACATTACGAAAATTGCCTAATGGCATTGCACATGCAATTCCTCCGTAGAGATACGTACGCATTCACCGAAAAGCGAAACCACGAATTGTATCGAGGACGGTCTGTGTGCGACGGCCGTAAACCTGAGTGCTCTGCTACCGCGAAGGTCTGTAAGTTGCTGAGCGAAAACTCGCTATTATCAGACGAGAAACGTAGCAGTAGCGAAAAGTAATTATCATTACAAAAGCATATTTCCCATTGAAAGTGGCCCGTTAGTTTGCAGCTAGGCAGGAACCTTTTGTCTACGTATCTGCATGGAAGATTCAATTAAGCACATGCCTGACATATTTTTCTTCTGGCGGTTTCGAAGATGGTGCAAATGGAATGAGCTAGATATGCCTCCATCTCTTAAAACTCTGTGATAAGGCATGACAAGGTTTTTATAAATAGTTTGGTGCCTATACATTTACAGCCTTCCATATGAGGAGAATGATTTTGAATTATATGCGCTTGCGGATTGGCAACCAGTACAGCTCTTTGAGACAGGAGAAATGCGATCATATTAAGTTGTCCCTGATAAACCCTGGCAGCGGCATTTTTAGCATGTTGGAGTTTGTCAAGATTGCGTGAAGTAATATTGAGAAAAAAAATTATCGCCAATATCTAATCGAAATAAAACAAATGCATGTATAAGCATAGCAGCAGACTTATGGTCAAGGACCTTTCGAATGCTATTAATATTACGAATGTTATAATACACTGATTGACAGATTCTCTTCACGTGAGCATCCATGCACATGTTCTCGTGAAATATAACACCGAGATTTCAATGGAGCAGCCCGAATCTGGAAGTTGCCAATCTGTAAATAACGGTCCTTGATCAAAATGATGTTGTGACTTAGAAGTAACTATAACCAACTTTGATTTACTCTCATTTAATTTCGACCTATTAATGAGCATCCATTACCGCATATCTTAGTATCCTGTAGACGATGCCTGGCAGACATTTGACTTGCAGGGTCGGATGGGTCAAAGGAAATGTACACATGAGTATCATCTGCATACAGATGAATGCTTACGCCATGTAATTAAGATAATAAGTAGCAAAGTATTATACTGTGGACACATACTATGTATTTTTTTAATAATAATAATGCTCTTGGGCTTTATCCATGTTTACAACTATATTTTGACGTTGGAATGTCAAATAAACACCCCAATTGAGGCACACAAATAATCGATGATATAGAAATATATGGATGACAGAAAGTTGGTAAGAAGACATCTATCACATTACTCACCTAGATCAGCAGTCACTGGGCTCTGTTGGTTTAATATAACGAAGATAACGAAGAAAGATAACTCCATCTGCATAAATATAAAATGATGATACTACTAACAATAGTCACATTTGTATATCAATTAACACTGCGTTTTCAAAAGCTTTAAATTGTTATTATCACATCAGCCCGGTGATTGGATTCAATCGCTAATCAACACATGATGGTACACACGCTCCACTTCCTGGGAAGTATTCCTCCAGGTGCCGATTTACAAGCGCACACATGCCAATCCAACCACATTAACATTTAAATCCTACCGGGGACCCATTTAAAGGCCAAGTCCACTCCAAAACTAACTTACTTTCAATAGAAACAGAAAAGTCAGACAAACCAATCAAAAAAAGTTTGAGGAAAATCGGATAGGCCTATTCAATAAGAAAGTTACGAATTTTTGAAAAAGTCTGTAAAACTATGGAACATTGAAAATCACAAGACAAATTGGAAATTCATTCATGAGACTGTGACGTCACGTCCTCACTATCTACTAATTGTTTTCTTTATATTGATAATATACATTTCCTATTTTCCCCCTAAGAATCTAATTTCTTAACACCAGCATCCAAGTTAGAATGATAGTAACATGTTTTTGTGTGGATCCACTATAGAGTAATTATTCCAGTCAAATCATAACAAATGTGACTTTTGATAAACTATTTAGATAAAAACCAATAATCATGAATATACAATCAAAGTATCAATTCTTCAAAGTTCATACAACAATTTGTGCCATGACATGCACGCAATATGATACAAATCATGTAACCTGGATAATGAGGAAATCAAGTTTTGAGGGATAAAAAGATAAATTAATGGGATTGAACTATATGAAGCAATTGATAAATAGTGAGGACATGACGTCACAAACTGATAACCAAATTGGCAATGTGTGTAGTGATTTCTATTGTTCTATAGTTGTTTTTTTTTAATCAAAAATTCTTAACTTTCCTATTAGTTATCCGATTTTGCTAAAACTGTTTTTGATTGGTTTGTCTGATTTTTCTGCTTCTATTGAAAGCAAGTTATTTTTAGAGTGGACTTGTACTTTAAATTAACACATGGGTGCAAATATAAATGTATATTTAAGTCTTGCCAAACGACTTTAGTGGCGAGGTGGGACTCGAACCGCGAACAATGTGATCTACAGTCCGGTGACATATTCACTAGCAAATGTATATCATAACAAACACAATAACATTCTGAAAATAATTTTCAATTATAATTGGAACAACATGTTTATTATATTGAATGCAGTATAATTATAAACTGCATTTATATTACCACTTTATTAAAGTGAGATTCTAACCTTTAAGCTTTTTGTGTATATATTTGAAAAAGTAGATACGTTTAGTATTTTGAGCCCTGACATAGATATTCACCAGAGTATAATCATTGCCGTCAATGGTTATTGCTTTACATATAAAACGACCTGAATCACTAATCGATTTATGCTTGACTGCATAGTCTAAACCCGGTCGACAGAGTATCATTACTTCACATTAATGGTTTGTTTTTTGCTAAAAAATAACACCTCCTCTGCCATTCTTCTAACATATGTTTTTTTAAGAAATATGATATCATTTTTGTTCTTCCAGCCAACAGAATTCCCCCTGTTATCGAATACATCTTACATTGAGTGATAGGAGTATTAATTGTATATCATTTATGATGTAATAACAAACCAATGATTAAAAGAAGCAAAGTATCGTCAGACATATACCTTCTTTAGTGATAGAAATCTTGAAAACAAAAAAAAGTACATCATGTTTACATGAGCTAGGTTTAACATCGATTACTTATTTATGTATCATAACAAAAATATACAACAGAACTTAAATACCACTTGTGTAGTTTGAGAAGCATACTCGGCAACTCGAAACCCTAGTTTAAAACTGATCTACATGAAACTTGATCTTCTCTGGATTGTTTAAACATTTAAAAAAAAACTGCACTTTATAAGGAAAAAGGCAAAATTATCAAACCATCTTATACAAATAGACCAATCTTTGTCTCATTGTTCTAATGATATTCCATAGTAACTTCAATGGCGATTGACAGTTTCCTAAGCACACTTTGCTGGCGTCTAGAACCTTATCAGAGTCTCGTCCAAACCAACAGAGGTGCTTCTGGCATATGGGTACGTTCAGACATGAGTTTTGTATATTATCTAATTCATGGTGTACACACAAAATCCGAACACAAACAAAACTAAATTAGTCTTGTGTTAGTGTTAAAAAAAGCTCCATTCCACTATCATCTCGTCCATTATTTTCCTTTCATGTATACGTCTTTCTCAATTCCTCTAATCTGCCCATATATGGGATTTTCGAAGAAAGAATAATATCAATAATAGGGTTACGAAATAATTAGTGAATACTTTCATTCATTTACTCATTAGAAAAGATAGAAGAGAGGAGAAAGGCAATTAGATTCAAAACTTTTAAAAACATCTTATACATTATTTTCAGTAATTTTTTTATTTCATTGAATATCCTTCTTTGGATTACAAACAAACCATAAATTATGTATTTCAATTTTTGAAGAGATATACAAAAAAATAAGCATTTACTTACCAGAGAAGAAAACCCACGCAAGGCACGGAACATTCTTTGTCCACTCAAAGGTAAATAAAACATGATGAGGATGATGATGATAATGATTTTCCTTCACAAATCCCTCTCTTAGATCAATATTGTCAGTGGAGTTTCCTGAATCTTTGTATACATCCTTTGTCCACTCAAAGGTAAATCAACCATGATGACAATTTTCTTTCACAATTCCCTCTCTTAGATCAATATTGTTAATAGAGTTAAAGAGTTATGAGGAATATTAAGACAATTCCTGAATCTTTATATACTTTATATTTCCTTCTCCAAAATAAAAGTAACCAATGTTTTTCTCTTTTGTTCTCAGAAAAATCTCGTTGTACTCAACTTTGGAAGTCTTCTTCCAATAATCTGCTCACTTAACGCAGGGAAATCCAAACAGAAGAACCTAGGAATCACTAAAGATGAAGGTGATTTTGGACGCTCTGCTGAAAAAAACCCGCTCTTATCTAGATACGTTTAGTTTGCGAAATGCTCCATGAGAGTATTTTGCAAAAGAGAGACAAATATACAAAAGTTTAAAAGAGTTTAAATGAAATGAAGTGAGGCGTTGATCACCATGATATCAAACTCATTTTATTTATGTTTTCGTTAATGTTGTGCCTGACTGCACGCGACGAATTGACGCATTAAATGGTTTATCTCTAATTTCTATCCCGTCCACACCAACAAGTCCGACACCAAAACAAATAGTTACCTTAAGCCTCGGTCACAAATGCCATTACGAACTGCTTCGAACGCCGTACGAACGATTCTCAGACCATGGAAATTCGGGAAGACCAAGGAAAAACAGGGAGATTCGTACGAACGCATCGTTCTTACGAACCTTTGTGACCGTAGCTTTACCTCCACCAGCCAAGAATCGGCTTCAATTCAATTCAATTTAATTTCGATTTGTATGCTCCACAGTAACTATATGTATGATTGTGTACCACGTTACAATATAAGCCATTGTATAAACTAAATATGAATGATTAATAATGGATTTCTAATCGGTCGTGGTGTTTCGATATACATGTATACTATATTGTCTCATTATTAATTCATAAGTGAATTAAAACTGATTGTAGTTTCCACTTTACAATTTACAAGGATGCCAAGTAGGAATAGTTTTACCTAGCTAGTCATAGGAAACAGGAACCTTTTTCTTGTAAAAAAAAGATACATTGGTTGTGGAGAGAGATAGAGAGAGACAGAGTGAGAGAGAGTAAGAGAGTGAGAGATAGAGAGAGAGAGTTCAATCAATTTATTTCGGATCATAAAAATGAATGTATACAAAGTAACAGTAAATTTCAACTATTTTTTACAAAAGTTAAATGCGGGGCCTTCCATAAAGGTTGCGAAAACCTGTGTAAAAGTATCTGAGGTAAAAATGTCTGAGGTAAAAATGTTTGAGGTAAAAAAAAGTCTGAGGTGAAAATGTCTGAGGTAACAATGTGACCTTATGTTTAGTTCTACAAAGACTTTGCATTTGGCTTATTTTAGTTGGAATATATATCTTTTTTTTAAGTTGCCACCTTGATTAGTTTATTTGCTGTGAGAGATCAAATATGTCAGAAATATAGTTTTACTGTACAATTTCATAGCGTAATGAGACTACGTGTATACACAATAATATAGAGGGACTTAAATTGTATTTCTCTCACGTTTCTTAATCACAAACACGGTATTATTATATAAAGTTACACTGTGTTTATGTTTAACCCAACACGCTAGAAATGTCTCAAAGTTTACTACATGTATCATAAGCCTACTAGCTGACATTCTTTAAGGGAAGCTTTGCTATTGTTTGCTAAACTTTTTGTAATAAAGTATTGATGATGGGGAAAAATCATCCGTATCTTTTTCCTCATGTTTATTTGTCATAACATTCTTTGCTGGGATGAAAATGAAGATGGGGCTGATGACTGAATTTGTGGAATTCTGTGCGATCTCTACCGCCGATTCCTTATTTTATCTCATTAAATCTTAATGTTCACTGTGCTTACTCCGTCAAAACCAAATAAACATTAAAACATGACCCAATTCAAAATATCTAAAAATGTTAGAAAATCATTATTATTATTATTCATTATTTCCTCTGACATTATTACTTCTGACATTTTTACCTCTGGCATTATTACTTCTGACTTTTTTACCTCTTACATTTTTACCTGGCAACGATGAAGCTGCGTTTTTGATGAATGGGAGAGGTAATACACACAATGTCTAACAACTCTATCAAAAACTTGTATATGTCAAGGTTATTCCATTCAGAGATATAACACAAACAAATTGGCAATTAGTAAGAAGCATGGATAATTTCGAGTAATTTTCTACCCTCGAAAATTAATCATGATCCCTCTAAAAATGTAATTTATAATTTTGTAATTCTAGCGAATTAATTTGATTGCAATTATCTGTGAGCTTTGTGTCTTTAAAGCTCCCCCCCCCTCCCCTTTCCCAAGCAATAATGACACAAAACTCATGAAATTAGTATTCCAGCCGCTGAGAGCCAGAAGTGCATTAATCAATGTACCATTCTATACAGAGTTAATTCCTTTTTTACTCTTAATAAACGATGAAAATCCATCCCATCTGTCTATTACTCATATATGTCATATTTATGTTATATAGTTAGAGTTCTCAAGTTAATAGTGAGTTATACAGTGTGAGTCAAAAAAAACTTTACACCTAGAAAATTGCTAATTATTAAAAAAATCATATTTTAACAGTAAATTTGTATACATCTTATGAACGAGTGTTTTTTCCCGAATCATTTAGTATCATTTTGTGTGTTATGTGTTCACGCTTGGATGAACAGGAGGCATTGTTTGCTAGAGTGCAAAAATCGACTTGCACCAAAGTTGCTTATGTGATGTTTGAATAAAATATTTGGGATTTGGGTATTAATTCGGTCTTTTCAGATCCAAATAACATCCCTAACAAAATTAAAGGTATGACTTCCCTGGACGCGGGCGCATAGTGTATTTGGACTTTGAATATTTTTTTTTTTTCTGAGCAAGAATGATTCAAGTTTAAAAATGTTATTCTATTGAGACGGGGAAGTCATACCATCATAATGGTGGTAATTTAACGCCATTACATTATTTGTATGTGCCTGTTTTGTAATCTGAGGGGAACAGTAAGTTAGGGGAATTATCTGAGGGTCACAGTAAGGGGAATACTAAAGTGCACAATTAACCGATAGCTTCTGCTGCGAACAATAGTCATGTGAAAGCAGATGTCATGTATTTGTTATCTTTTATAAGACTGTATGTCCTTCATACAAATACAAATCAGATGCGTCTTATTTGTGTTGCTTTAAACATTCCGTCTCTGAAATTTACCTTAATTGTGGCAGTTAGCATATTAAGACATGATCGACTCGATTAATAGATCCTTCTTCACTGCAAACTAAAAAAAAAACTAGATAAGCCGGGACCCCTTTATCCAAAACAATTGATTTTGCTTTTGTCAATATTTTAGGTTGCAAAAGTTTCTAAAGAAGTCCTGAAAAGTTAAAGAGATTTTGAAGAACTTGTTTTGAGGAGCAAGCAATGGCTCATCCAACATAGAATCAAGTTAACATCAGCCCCCTTGTTTGACTACCCAGGAAAAAGAAAGGAACTTGGAGTTTGTCTCCATCATGTGGGGCTGGTATTAAAGAAACATTCCATCTCCCCAGTCAGGAGGGGGTGACCCCCCCCCCCCCCCATTCCCCGCCCTGCTAATTAATTTCTAGATATGCCATTGCATGTTGTTCGGAATATTAAATCACATAATGAAAATTGCATTTGAAACGTTTTCCAAGAGCAAATTGAAGTACATCATGTTTAGATTCATTGCAGTATGGGTAAGATAATCTTTCTCGTGTGAAGTGCTTAATTTTTGCTTTCCTTTTTTTGACAATGATGCTTGGCAGTTATGTAATTTGTTATTTTCTAGTGACAAGTCTAATGATTATTCTGTTTGGTGTGCATTGAAACTGTTTTTATATTCGTAACTTTGCATTCCCCACTCTTCTTCTCTCCCTCTCTCCTTCTCCCTCACTCTCTCTCTCTCTCTCTCTCTCTCTCTCTCTCTCTCTCACTCTCTCTCTCTTACTCTCTCTCTCCCCCTCGCTCGCTGTTTCACACAAGGCTGATTAAGCAGCCCTTTAACGCACAAACAACAGATATTATGATTATACACTGTTGGTCATAATGGTGGAATAATTATTTTTACCCCAATTTATTGAATGATTTTGACAATGATTTATTACTAATAGATATAGATAATAGTATACATTCTCAGATTTTATTGAATGACAATTGGGGAGTGTTTGTTTTGCGTGACTGCTAAAGCATGTGTGTGCTACTATGCTAATCAACTAGGAGACCTACGTCCTTAAGTCATAACTGACAGCAAGGGGGATTAATGCCTCATTAAAGGACACTAATATAGCACATCGACACGGTTTTGATCCTGGGGGCTCATAGTAACGAGGCCATTGCTTAGCCAATGAATCATGACTGTACGCAGCGGGCGCTAGGGTACGTTGACGCCCCCACATAAACAAAAAAACATAAACAAAATGCAATGAATTGTAAATAATCAATTGCTTTTCCCCCCAGTCCCCAACGGGAAAAATTCCTCTGTAGGGCCATGCATTATGGTTCAAGGCATGCTAATATAGAAGATTTTTTTTATGTTGGGGATCGGGGCAAAATGCAAAGAATTATTGAAAATTTATTGCATTTTCTCTGATTTTTGGTTTTTGTGGGGGCGTCGACCTACCCTAGCGCCCACTGCGTACAGTCATGATTCATTGGCTAAGCAATGGCCTCGTTACTGTGAGCCCCCAGGATCAAAACCGTGTCGATGTGCTATATTAGTGCCCTTTTATGAGGTATTAATTCCCATTACTGTCAGTTATGACTTAAGGACGTAGGTTCCCTAGTTGATTATCTAGTTAAACAAGACTTGCTTCTTCGTATGCACAGGCCCCATCGAAGACGGACCACCACCCCTGGCCATACCCTCCACCCCGCTTATTCTCCGGCTGGGTCCGCCCATGCGTATGATCGAACGATTTTCTTAACTACTTCATCAAAATGATATGCCCAATTAAAATTGTGTTCGAGAATCACATCACGGTGTTTAAGTTTAAGTGCCAGTTTCTAGTACTTGACCATTAATAAATATCTGAAATTTAAAAGTATTTCTTTACCGACGGGATGAAAACAATATAACTTTTTTTGTCTGAGATAAAAATCATTCCGTTATTTAAAAACCATTTACTGAGCTTATTATTATAATTGTTAAATTGAATGCACTATCTTTATATCGAAATCGGAATTTAACACAGCTGTATCGACCGCATAAGGTAAGAGTTTTGTATGTGGATTAAAATTTAGATTCGAGATACCATTCATGAACATACAAAAAAAGAATGGTCCGAGTATGGATCCTTGTGGGACTCCTGTTCGAACGGGGAGAAGGTCACTTGTTTTTCCTTTATAAAATCGCATATCTTTCTGCCTGTTACGTAAGAATAAAACCATTCCAACTCAACTTCATCAATTCCAAAGTACGACATTAATAACAAGAGCAATTCATGGGGGCATAACGTCAAACGCTTTTATAAGGTCAATGAATACAGCGCCAATACATTCACCTTTATCTAAGTTCTCATAGAAGAAGAAGTAAGTTTCTGTTGAGCATGTTGTAGTTTAGTGATTGGGTTTAAAACCAGATTGGCGCTCAGTAAAAAAAAAATCATTTAAAGCCATAGAAATTTCTTGTGAGCCTCCTCCCCACACCCCACCCCCCCCCCCCGAAACACACACACACGCGCACTCACACAATTCTTTGACTCCACTTTTGAAAAGCAGGGTACTAACAGTTACATGATGCTATAAACAAATTTCACTTTTATACGCTGGTGTAGAAAATGAGAAGTGAATTATCTTCTAATTGTTAACCACGCTTTAAATTAATTTGTGTCAATCTGTGTTAACGTAATCCTACTCGAATATTTACATAGTGGATTCAAATAAACTTCTTTGCAGATGATCCAGGAGAGAAATATGTACACACTACAATTTATTCACACTATCATTAACTACTGCGCATGGTCTCTAAACTGGCTTTATAAAGCAGTACCCTTACTAAAAGGGATAACATCCCTCCCTTTTCTATCATTGTCTGCAAATTGCAACATGAACAACAGAATCAATTTTTGTCATTCCATCTTTTCTGAATTTTTTTTGTATCCGCTGTCGGCCAATTTGATTATCTGACGACTGTTTTTTATAATTTTTAAAACAAAATCTCTGAAATTGGCACCTTACAAATGTTTGTTTGTTGTTGTGTTCCGGGGTTATTGGAAATTACTAGTCGGCAATTTTGCCATCCCCCACCCTTAGTTTCCGAGTGGTATTGCGGCGCCCCTTTTCATAGCTACCCCAATAAACAAAATCACGTGAAAATCACGTCAATATCAAGGTATCGACTTGAGGAGAGTTACGTTCTTCAAACACCGGACATTTACGTAAATGTGTTAATACGTTTATTGCACTAGGTCACTTAAAACACACGTACACTAAATCACGCAATTGTCACTGCAATATCACCATTATAATAACGTGATTATCCCTACCTTGGAGACCATGGTTTGGAAACCTAATACTCCCGTGTTTTTGGGGTTATGAAATTACATCTTCATAAACGAAATAATCGCGTCACAGAAACACGTGAAGCGTTAGTGATAGTTTTAGTCAAAATATATGCGTGAAATTCACGTGAATATTACGTCGAAGAGGAAATATATTACTGTAACCCGCGTTCAACCCAATAATTACGCAAATGTTACACAATAAATGAACCAAAATAATGACGTTCTCATCCCGTTTCTGAGCATCGTGTTTTGGATCTTCCATAATTACGTCCAGGCGCGCCGGAAGCAGTTTGGGATTAGAGGGGGTGGGGTTGGGGGGGGGGGGGTGGTTGCAAACATCCCAGAGGAGAAAGCTAGTTGCAACTGGTCCAGTTGATGAACCAGTGAATGCCAACTGGTAACCCCGGAAATTGAAATGGGCTAAATAATCCAGTTGATCCAGACCAGTTAGAATTCAACTGGTCTAGCTGAGCCATTAGAACCATTTGGTAAAACTTCCAACCAGTTGAACGGCAATAACACTTCAATACTGGTACGTCTGTATTTCCAATGTAAAGGGCATTGGTAATAAGTAGACTAACATAATTTAATTAATCGAATTTTTTTCATATACTTGTATTTTATTGAAATTATTTTAGTTCTAGTTAATGTTTTCCTTATTCATGTTTAATTAAATGTAATTCATACGAAGTAGCGAAATGTCCTAAAAACATAGATCTGCACGCACCCCATATTCAATATGCAAATTAATTGGTGTCAGCTGGTTCAACTGGAAACATGCCAACAGTCAGCCAGCAGTCATCAACTGGTGCAACTGGAAATATGCACACAGACCAGTTATCAACTGGTGCAATGAAAATATGCAAACAGTCAGTTATCAACTGGTGAAAATAGAAATATGCCAACAGACACGGGATTATCACCACGGAACTTAAATGGTAACTGTGAAACCATCAAGAAACCCAAGAATAACTCATTTTTCACACCTGGAAATCACGGAATACCCAGCTTAGATTAATAATCCGTTTGAGTCACGAGATCATCACCGCGGAACTGCTGGCAACTTTGACTACCATTTACATAGGTGTTTTAAGACACCTAATAATTACTAATTTTTCACACCTAAATATCACGAATTCACAGCTTAGATTAGTAATCAGTTTTAGCTACGTGATCATCACCAATAAAGTTATGGTAACTTTGAAACCATTTAAAAAGGTGTTTTAAGACACCTAATAATTACTAATTTTTCACACCTAAAAGTCACTTATGCCCAGCTTAGATTAATAATCCGTTTGAGTCACGAGATCATCACCGCGGAACTGCTGGCAACTTTGACTACCATTTAAATAGGTGTTTTAAGACACCTAATAATTACTAATTTTCACACCTAAATATCACGGATTCACAGCTTAGATTAGTAATCAGTTTTAGCTACGTGATCATAACCAAGAAAGTTATGGTAACTTTGAAACCATTTAAAGAGGTGTGTAAGACACCTCAGAATTACTAATTTAATATAACCAGAGATTCACGGTCAGAACAATCAGACGATTAGCCGGTGTAAGTAACGTGATTATTACCATCAACCTTGGATAACCTGTGAAACCAATCGATTAAGGTGCTTACAAGACCAAATAATTACTTATTTATCACCACCATCGGTTAACGGACAAAAAACTCGTTGCTTGGTCAAGTGGTTATTTGGTCATAAACACGTGATTAACAGAGGTAAGTGGAATCACGTTACTCCAGTTGCGTGATAAATTGGTGGTTTTTAGGTTAGATGAAAAGGTGAACAGGAGTACCTTTTTTGTTTAAATGAAAGCACGTGTCGATAACGTTTAAATTTAGTTCAAAAGGCACCATACTTTAAAATCACTTAAAATACACTCCCAAAAGAGGTTACTTTTTAGTGTTTTGTTTATTGGGACGTGCTTTCTAGAAACAGTCCTAATCTTCAAGAAGTGCCGAATAGAATTTAGCTCCGGTTCGCCTTTCAAAAGCGAATGTAGACGTCGCCAGACATTCTTCGCTGAGTAAGCACAAACCTTCGCATGCGATGAAAGTATAACACGAGCAACGGACATCGGTAAGACACAACTGACTGCATTCGATCATGGACGAAACCGCGAATGATGACAGAACATAGGCATCGATGTGGGCGACATTGCTGGCCAGTAGTCGGAAGTTTTTGAAGCTCGAGCGATCTGTTTAAAAGGTTATAAAGTTAAAGATTAAAAAAAAAAAATGAGTTTGTTTTAACGAATTTATTGTGAATTAGTGATAAAGTAAAGAGCTGCTATAAATTATACCTAGGTATAGCACGCCAAAAATAAGTACAACAAACACATGTTATTTCATGATGGCAAATGATCAAGCTTCATGAAAGCTTCAAAAAACAAAAAACAGAATTGAAATCGGTCAATGCGTTGTGATTTTATACCATTTTTTTGATATCGCAAAATTACCGAAAAACCTGCCATAAATGGTCAAATTGGCATCACTTTCTCGGACACAAATAATAAATTAAATTATCAGACACTAAAATATCATCTTTGTGGTAAATAATACAAAGAAGAAAATTCATATATCTATTACCGTTTTGAAAACAGAAGCAAACAAAATGAGTAATTTTTGCCATTTTTGCGAATCTGCAGATATGAAAAAGTTGTGAAAATAACTAAGTCCGCCTAATTAATATGCGCATATGTAATCAAATCAAAACCGAACATGATACATCAATGAAACCCATGTATATCAGACAGGTATGGAAATATATATTTTTTTTGAAGAAAAACAAAATTATGAATATTCTTCCAATATGCAAATTAGGTCATTTCAGCTAATTATATATATATATATAGGAAAGTCAAACTGTTCATTTTGTTGGCATTTTTTAAATCATATATTTATAGATCACATTTACACCAAATATTAACATTAAATTCCAAATATTTTTGCAATGCCAATAAAATATGGCGATGGAAATTACTGGGATCACCGTTACAACCATTTCCTCATATATTTCACAAATTATTCAGAAAAACCGATCAAATGATAAGAATTTGCAGACTTTCAGCTACATCACAGTATAGTTTTCTTTTAAAAAAATGTCAGATTTGAGGATTTATGACGATTTTCCGAGAAACCTTTCAACAGGCCATAACATTCCACAGGGACAAAAATTTCAGAGAAAAACAAAGTTTGGTACAGTTGTGGCTACCTTGAGTGTAAACAACAAATTGATTCAATAAGTGAAACATATGAGGATATTGCATTTTTGTAGGGGAGTTTTATACATTGAGGTGCATTTTCACCACGCAGAATAACAGTCAATGGGCGATCAGCGGGCCATGTCACACATGGCTGAAAAGACAATATTCTAATTAATAATTTAACATATTTCACACATGCCTATAAAAATGAAACTACACAGAATTATAGATAAAGGTATGCTTGAAAGATATGTGAAATAAAAATTTAAAAATATTGTTCAGTTTGTTTTAAATAAATTTACGAAAATTGCTATTTCTACCAACTGACTGCTGTTGTGTGTGTGTGTGTGTGTGTGTGTGTGTTTGTGTGTGTGTGCGTGTGTGCATGGGGCAGACTGTGTGCACAGGCAGTGTGATCACCCTATTATACCCCTTTAGACAAATTATTTGTCGCTGAACATGTACATGTAGATAAAGTAAGCTTTGTAGGTTGTGGGGTTATTACCCAGAGGCGCTGTAAGAAAGGTAACGGGTATACACAGTTATACATGTACATCCTCGTAGTGACACACGAGGCGTTATTGTTACTGCGTCAGTGATTTGATTGGTCAATGCATGACGCGCCGTGATATTAAAGATAGTCACACCGTACAGTCAATGCAAATATTAGGTTTAATTAGCGTAGTATTTTTAAGTCGACACAGCGCCAATTGCAAAAGACATTACCCATTTTTACAGGTGTATGTGGTTGGGCTGGGGAAGCCTGGAACGCATTAAATACAAAAATTACCTCTGGCCCGAGAAGATGACCGACATGTAACAAAATTTGCCTCTGTCCCGAGAAGATGAGCGACGTGTAGTCGTAGACATTGTCTGGGTTGTTTCTGTGGCCGTTGTTGCAGGAGTGGTGACACACATTATGGCGAGAATTGGGTGAATTTCTGATTGGGTAAATTTTTGTTGGTTAAAAGTTGTATTTTCTTTTGATTCAATACTAGGTAAATCATGCCAAATCTTTAATTTACCCAACGTTGGTTGGACACATAATCGCCATCACGTTGGGTAAAAATTGGGCAATTTTTTGCCCAATATTTTTTAGAGTGTAGTTGTAATGTAAAAGATTGACACACGAAGCGTTATTTTCCACACGTGTTACTGCGTCAGTGATCTGTTTGGTATTTGACGCGTCATGCGTCAGTGATCTGTTTGGTATTTGACACGCCATCCGTCAGTGATCTGTTTGGTATTTGACGCGCCATGCGTCAGTGATCTGTTTGGTTTTTGACGCACCATGCATCAGTGATCTGTTTGGTATTTGACGCACCATGCGTCAGTGATCTTTTTGTTATTTGACGCGCCATGCGTCAGTGATCTGTTCGGTATTTGACACGCCATGTGTCAGTGATCTGTTTGTTTTTTGACGCACCATGCGTCAGTGATCTGTTTGGTATTTGACACGCCATGCGTCAGTGATCTGTTTGGTATTTGACGCGCCATGCGTTAGTGATCTATTTGGTATTTGACACGCCATGCGTCAGTGATCTGTTTGTTATTTGACGCACCCTGCGTCAGTAATCTGGTTGTTATTTGACGCGCCACGCGTCAGTGACACCGTAAAGCTAATGCAAGCATTATGTTTTTATTAGCGTAGTATAGGTGAATAAAAAGATCGAAACAACGCCTTGTGTGATGCAGACATAACCCACTTGTGCAAGTGGGGGATGGGAGAGGCCCCAACGTATTACACAAACAAACAATTTCAATTACCTCTGTCCCGAGGAGAGGACCGACGTGTGGTCGCAGACATTGTCTGGGTTGTGTGCGTTGACGTTGTTGCAGGAGTGGTGTCGGTTGCCTGTTCAGACGTAGGCGAAGCTGCATCTGTTAATGATCCTTGCCCTGCTTTTGACGTTGATGATGCTTTCGAGGTTGGTGTCGTTGATGCTGGACTGCTTGTTGTCTCACTGATCGCATCTCCGGCTGTTGACGAAAGTTGCGTAGAGCCACTTGTTGTAACAGTATTGTCAGTCTCAGTAGTGGAAGTGGACGTTTCGGATGTCGTCATTTGATTTGGTATGGTTTGGGTTGAACCTTCGGGAGAAGAGGCAACGCCCGTTGTTGTTTGTTGCAAAGAACTTGATTGGATAGCTGTTGACGTTAAAGTAAAAAACGAGAAAGTTGTAATGAAAATGATGACAAATCTTTAAAAATAAGATAAAGATTAGGCATAGAACATTTTCGTTCCTTGAAATCCGTCGGTACAATAATTTGTTATCGTCAATGACTTGCAAGGCAGGAACAGAATTTGATTCATGGAGTCCTTTAAAGAGCCCATGAAAACCCATGAAAATTTGATTTTAATTAACTGATATTGTTAGAACTGCTATGGATCATCAGTATATATTCACCTCCTTCTTTTTCGCAGATATAACGGTGCTCGTGATCATCATCACAATTATCATCGAACCATTGGTATGAATTGTATGGTGTTATAACGAAACACATCTCTCCTTCATCGAAAATCTCTGAATCATCTGCGAATTTGGAGTAGGTCAGACTCGAACCGTCCAGCCAATTCACACTGGATGATAAACCTATCCAATGCTTCTCATCATAACCACCACCAGCAAGGCTATTCTGCAAGAAGTTTTGTTCTTCCTGTGACCCGATGTAGACAAGATGCATTCCAAGTTCCTCGCAGGACGAGTTTGACGAAGCGAAGTTTGACTTACTTTCTGAGAAATAATAACACGACCCGTCATTCTCGCTTTGATCAGATCCACAAGCTGCAAATGAATGAGAGGCAGGGAGACAAAAAGACGAGAAGAGGAAGAAGAGATGAATGAAATATATATGATCGAGATTATAGGCACAGAGAGAAAGAGGGGGAAATAATGAGAGAATGGGAAAGAGAGGGATGAGAGAGACAGAGAGAGAGAGAGAGAGAGAGAGAGAGAGAAAGAGAGAGTGAGAAGGAAAGAGCGAGAGAGACTTGGGGTGTGAGATCAGAGCGAGAGGATATTAGGAAGAGAGAGAGAGGGAAGGAAGGAAAAAAAATCGAGAGAGACAGAGAGAGACAGAGAGGGGGAGGGAGAGAGGGAGAAAGAGAGAGAGAGAGAGATAGGGATTGAGAGCGTGATTGATCAAAATAATGGTTACATATTTTAGGTTAACTTTCGCAGATTACATTTTCATGCCATACACTTATCGGTTGATTCGCTCAAATAAAAAAGTAAAAAAAATCATTGCTTATAACGATCGGTCGCTAGAAATATTAAACCATCATTTTGGACAGTTAGTTTAAGTTCACATAATTATATAGGGGCTATTTTTCCCTATTAATACAAGCAAACTATTTCATATTTAATTTTGGTTTCTTGTTATTTGTTTTTTACTGTATATTTTAGCCTTTTCTTAAAGAAAAAAATTATGGCGGATCATGATTTAAAGAATCAACTACGACAAAATGTGATAGATGGTAAATTACTACATACAAAGAGATGGAAAATCCAGACGACAGATTGCCAGGGAAGTTGTTAAAAGCAATTTACATAATAAGTAGCAAAGTATTATAATTATTGTGGACACTTATTCTTTTTATAATACTGTTCTTGGCTTTTATTTGTTTTCACAACTATATTTTGACGTTTGAATGTAAATAAACACTCCCAATCGAGGCACACAAATAATCAATGTTATATAAATATATGGGTGAAAGAAAGGTGATAAGAAGACACCTATCAAGTTACTCACATAGATCAGCAGTCACTGGGCTGTGTTGGTTTAATATAACGAATGCGATAAAGAAAGATAACTCCATCTGCATAAATATAAAATAATGATACTACTAATAATAGACACATTTGTATAGCAATTAATACTGCGTTCCTAAAAGCTTTCGATTGTAATTATCACATTAGCCCGGTCATTGGATTTAGATGCTTATCAACACATGATAGTACACACGCTCCGCTTCCTGGGAAGTATTCCTCCAGGCGCCAATTTACCGGGTACCTATTTAACACATGGGTGCAAGTATAGATTTAAGTCTTGCCAAAAGACCGTATAGTGGCGAGGTGGGACTCGAACCGCGAACCATGTGATCCACAGTCCGGTGACATATCTACTAATTAATTCTTTTTTTAAACTGCAAAAGAAAGCCATACGTATTTGTACAGGTTCGCATTCCTTAGCTCACACTGATCCTTTATTCTATAAACTTAAAACACTAAAACAAAATCGATCTGAACACTACTCAAGTAGCAGTTATTATGTTTAAGTACATTGATATTCAACTTCCATCATCCTTTGATAACATGTTTAGGTTTAATAGTTTTGTTCATTCATAACCTACTCACATATCTGGAAACTTCCATCTTACAAATCTCAAATTATCAATGACACACAAATAGGTTAGACATTCTGGCCTGGACATGTGAAATAATTTTCCCGACAACATAAAGTTTTGTTCAACCATCTACTCCTTAAAAGCTACACTTAAACGAATAACACTCTTTAAATTAGTATAATAAAACCGTGACTTATTTTATTCTTTATCATGCAACTGCTTACTACACTTGCACTTGCACTGCACCCACTTGATCACTCAGTTTTCCCTAGAGAGTTAAGTCGCCAATTTTTTTTTTTTTTTTATGGGGCCGCCATCCATCTCCAGCCTAACCGCTCACGACGGTGGTCTCCTGCGTTCTAAATTACCTCTCTAATGTTATTGAAAAATATATCATATTTCTTATCTTATTTGTATGTTTCGTACATGTTTACCGTATGATATATTGTACATGATTTTCTTTGTAAACATTTTATTCATTGTATTTGTTATTGTTCAAGTTTTTGTACTTTGAATTTGAATTTGTATCTTTTTAAACGCAGAAATAAAATCAATCAAACAAACCAGCAAATATACAACCTCACAAACATAATAACATTCTGAAAATGTTTTTTACATTGAAAATGAAACAACATGTATATTATATTGAATGCAATATAATTATAAACTGCATTTATATTACTCTTTCAAGTGACATTCTTACTTAATCTGAGCTTCTTTTGTGTTTATATGAAAAAAGTTGATACGTTTATAGTATTTTGAGCCCTGACATAGATATTCACCAAAGTATAATAATTTCCGTCAATGGATATTGCGTTACATATTAAACGCCCTGTATCACTAATCGATTCATGATTCACTACATAGTCTAAACCCGTTCGACAGAGTATCATTACTCCGCATGCATGGTTTGTACCGTGCTTTAAAAATAACATCTCCTCTGCCATTCTTATAAGTTATAACCAATCAAATTCTCATTTACGAAAGATGTATGTTTCTTGAATAAACATAATATTAATGGTTTACCTCCAGCCAACAAATTACCTTTTTTATTCAACATTGTGATCGAATTCAACCTGCATTGAATCATAGGAGTATTAATTATTGTGTAGCATTTATGATGTAATGAAAACCCAATGATTAAAACGAAGTAAAGTATGTTCAGACACGTAACTTCTTCAGTGATAGAAATCTTGAAAATAATGTAAATAAATATAAAAGTCACATCATGTTTACACGAGCTAGGTATAACTCTATCTATCTAAGTATCTTCTCCCGGTTTGGAGGTTGATTGCAACATCTCTCCATTTCACTCTATATTCTGCCATTCTGGTGCACTCTTGCAGTTCTAGTCCACTCCAGTTTCTTGACATTCTCTTCCCAATAATAATTTAGTGTTTATTGAAGATTTTTTAAAATAATTAGCAATTTTCTAGTGGCATTTTGTTTTCTTTCACAAAAGAATATTTAAATAAAAAGAAAGATGCAATTTGATATATAAAGGTAAATAGAAGATAAATGGTTGAAAAGAAAGAAGAGAGAAGAAGAGTAATCAAATTTAACACTTTTCTTAAAACATTAAATAGGCTTCATTATTTTCAGTCATTTTTGTTACAAGGAATATCATTCTTTGGATTGCAAACAAACCATCTGTATTTCAATGTTTGAAGAGATAAAAAGATTTTTTTTTCTTTTACTTACCAGAGAAAAAAAACCATACAAGGGAAGGAACATCCTTAGTATTCCACTCAAAGGTAAATCAAACATGATGATGATGATGATGATGATGATGATTTTCTTTCACAAATCCCTCTCTTAGATCGATATTGTCCACGGAGTTAAAGAGTTGTGAGGAATATTGAGACAAATCCTGAATCTTCAATTTAAGCTATGGCCACAACCAAAAAAGGAGCCTGCTCGGCGGCCGGGCGGCGGGTTTTTAGCCAATTTCGCAAGACGCCGCTTGTTTTTAGGGCATCGCTCGGTCCCCGCTGAAGTTTTAGTGCGGAGTTAAAATTCGGGCGGCGCCTGCTCACTTTTCACTCGCCGCCCAAAATACGCTCGATCGCCCGGGCACCGACCTAATCGAGCGTTCACCGTCGAGCGATTTAGGTCAAAAATCGAAGCCGCTAGGTCAAATGCTGCCGAGCGGTCGCCGCCGTGTCGTCGCCCGTTTGCCGCAGGGAGATCAGTCGGTCACTGTGCGGCGAGTTCAAAATCGGTCGGCGTCCGGTCAGCGCCGGCTCGGCAGCCTTTGACCTAGCGGCTTCGATTTTTGACCTAAATCCTTCGACGGCGAATGCATGATTAGGTCAGTGCCCTGGCGGAGACCGCCCGGGCACCGAGCGTATTTTGGCCCACGAGATACCCACAGATGCCCCGCCGATTACCGACAGGCCGCCGGGCAATTTCTTTGAAATCAGCCAGTGTCCGGCGGGAGATCGCCCGGGAATCGGTGGGTCATCAGTCGGTCACTGCATGGACGCTAGCTGAAGAAGCTGTCCGATTTCGCCCAGTTTTGACCTTAAATTGTCCGGAGGGAAATCGTCAGGGTACCGCCCAGGCATCGCTGGCGCTCTATAGCCTGCTCAACTTCCCCAAATATCGTTGGGCGATGCCTAAATTCCAATGGCGACCGAGCAAGCTACAAATCGGTCGGTCGCCGCTCTGAGTTGTGACCATAGCTTAAGATTCAAGAGAAGTCATCTCCTTCCTTCTCAAAATGTAGGTATAACCAGTGGTTTCTCTTTTTTTCGCAGACTGAACTCGTTGCACTCAACTTTGGAAGTCTTCTTCCAATAATCTGTCATTTAACGCAGGGAAATACAAACAGAAGACCCTAATTACTAAAGATGAAGATGATTTTCTACGCTCTGCTGTAAGAAAAGCCGCTGTTATCTTGATGCGTTTAGATTGCGAAATGCTGACTGAGAGCATGGTGCAAAATGTGAAACAAATATACAAGAGTTCAATAGATGCAGGCTTCTGAAATGATATGAAGCGTTGATCA
Source organism: Strongylocentrotus droebachiensis (assembly GCA_035222895.1). Lineage (NCBI taxonomy): Eukaryota > Metazoa > Echinodermata > Echinoidea > Camarodonta > Strongylocentrotidae > Strongylocentrotus > Strongylocentrotus droebachiensis. The sequence continues at coordinate 29,697 of JAVYIG010010347.1, forward strand.
CCTTGGTATCAAACTCGCATTGTATTCATGTTTTTGTTAATTTTGTGCCTGACTGCACTCGACGTATTGATGCGATAAATGGTTTATCTCTAATCCCGTCCACACAAACAAGTCTGACACCAAAACAGATAGTTACCTTGGCTCCACCGGCTAAGAATCGGCTTCAATTCAATTTAATTTCGATTTGTATGCACCCCAGTAATTCTATTTAATATGATTGTGAACCACGTTCCAGTTTAATTTAGTGTATTAACAAAATATGAATAATTAATAATGAATTTCTAATCCGTCGAGGCGTTTCAATGTAAATTATATATTATCTCATTACCAATCCATTATTGAATTAAAACTGAATATGGTTTCCGCTTGATGATTGACAAGGATGTCAAGTAGGAATACTTTGACCTATATCTAGTCATAGAAAACGGAAACTCAGTTCTGAAAAAAATACATGGGGGTGTGGAGAGAGAGAAGAGAAAGACAGAGTGAGAGTGGAATTTTAACCATATTTATAAAGGGCCTTTCCACGAAGGTTGCGAAAACCTGTGAAATTGGATCACCCATTACAGAATTAAAACACAACCCCCCCCCCCCCCCAATTAAAAAATATTATAAGCACGTAGCAACAAATTAAGTAAATAGGCAAAGTACAGACACTTCAATTATTTATAAGACGAGAGAAAGTGAAATAGAAAATATATATATATATATATAATATATATAAAGGGGAAAAGAAAACAACAATGAAAGGTGGCTCAAACAGGGGCGGCGCCAAAGGGGGACAACGGGGCGGCAGCCCCCTAACATTTTGAAAAAGGAAGATGAAGGGAAGGAGAAAGAGGAAAAGGAGGAGGAGAAGAAAGGAAAAGAAGGAGAAGAAAGGAAAAGAAGAATAAAAGAAAAGGAAGGGGACGAGAAGGAGAAAGGCCAGGAGAAAGAGAACTATAACATGTAAAATATGACGTAAGGCAGGGCGGGGGAGATTGGAAAAAATAATGAAAGAGAAAAAAAAGAAAAAAAAAAAAAAAAAAGCAAGCCAATTCAGGCGATCAGATTTAGACGCGTCATTATTACATTCACATTACCGGAAGTTAACTGAAATAGATCAAATTAATCCCTTGTAATATCTCCTAAACCTTATGGCTGATTGTTCAATGGAAACAACAAATGCATATATAACAACCCTTCTGAAAAATATAGTGACACCCCCCCCCCCCCCCCCCCCTGCCTTCATGTTCCTGTTAGTTGAACTTAAGAATGTTATCTTTTTGATTTGGGAAATATTATGCACCAAATCGAGCCATTTATACATCAATATCAAAAAAAAATCTTCAACTTCTGATGGGGGCACACTCCCGTCAAACACCCCCTGCGTTCTTGTTCCTGTTGGTTGAACTTAAGACTGTTTTCTTTTTAATTTGGCAAAAAGTATGCACAAAAGCAAGCCATTTATGCATCAATTGAAACAAAATCTTCAAATCTAAGAGGGGGCACGTCCCCTGACATTTTGTTTACCTCTGTCCTTTTTTACCTCTGACATTTTAAAACTGGCACCGATGAAGCAGCGTTTTTGATGAATGGGAGAGTTAATACACACAATGTCTAGCAACTCTATCAACAACTTATTTATGCAAATGTTATTCCATCCAGAGATATTGAACAAACAAATTGGCAATTGGGAAGAAGCATGCATAATTTCGAGTAATTTTCTACCCTCGAAAATTAATCATGATCCCTGTAAAAATTGAATTCATGATTTGGTATTTCTAGCGAATTAATTAGTTTGCAGTTATCTGTGAGCGTTGTGCCTTTCAAGCCCCCACCCCCTCCCTTCCAGCAAGAAGGACACAGCTTATGAAATGAGTATACCATCCACTGAGGACCAGAAGGGCATTTATCCATACTTTCTATACAGAGTTAATGTCCTTTTGACTCTTAATAAACGATAAGTTTATCTCACCTGTCTATTACTCATTATATGTCATATTTCTGTTATAATTTTAGAGTTCTCAAGTTGATTGTGAGGTATACATGTAGGCAATGTTGGGGTAGAACGATATTTCTATTTGTCAGATGATACTATAACTTTCAGGATTATTATAAAATATAGTGCTAATAAGAAAGAAAGAGAAAAGAAAAGATACTTTAATAAATAAATGCGAGATTTAAAGGAATACATGGAAGTATCAGATGGAAGAAGGATAAAGATGTTTTTGGATAGAGAATGATATCGACTTAAAATCAACTCTTTACCTATAGATTGTACAAAAAATGAGCCTGTGGTTGTCAAGTATTACTTTTTAGTGTCTTGTATGACACATGAGCTCCTGATGAATTTGCGCCATTAAACTTTAATGATTCAATCTGTATGAGTGTGTTGCAATACGCGACATTTTCATTCATCGTGGTCACACACAACATGATGTGATTTACTTAATCAAGGTATCAAGCATGCAGTAATTTTGTTTTATTTCTTTTAATGTAGTCATTTTATATTATTTCGTATTGTTTAGAGATATATATGTATAATATGTTATTAGTTTGTGTACATTGCATTGCCTATCAGGACATACACAGATTATCTTTACATATATTAATTACCACAAGGGCATTCACAAGTAGTTGAAACTGTCGATTACCCGTGCCTACTTACATTCATCTGACATTCAGCCATTTTCAAACGGAGGTATAGTCTCCTAGACGCTAGTGCATAGTGCACTGTATTGGACATTGAATCGGGACTGCATTACTTGTAGCTACTTGCGCCCTCTATATAGCCAACAATGCCTAAGCGGTACCCGGTGATCCCCTATGGCCCTCTTTTTCTATTGTTAATTAAAACTAGTACAGATATGCTTAAATTATATATTTTTATTCCTGAGCACGAAGGATTCATGTTTTAAAATATTATTCTATTGAGACAGAGAAGTTAAACCTTTGGTTGCGTAGGGGCAGACCCCCCCCCCCCCCTCCCTCCCCTTCTCTTTCATAATGGTGGTAATTAAATGTTGTATCCTTCTGTGCCGTAGTTCCTCCCCTTCTCCATTACATTAGTAGAAACAATTTTATTTTGCATGTGCCTGTGTTTTTTTTTTTTAATCTGAGGGGAACAGTAAGGGGAATGAGGCAATGCACAATTAACTGATAGCTTCTACTGCGAGCAATAGTCATGTGAAAACAGATGTCATATATTTTTTATTTTTGATAAGACTGTATGTCCTTCATACAAATACAAATCAGTTGCGTCTTATTTGTGTTGCTTTAAACATTCCGTCTCTGAAATTTACCTTGATTGTGGCAATTAGGATATTAACACACGAAAGACTCAAATCAATAGATCCTTCTATACTGCAAACTAAAAAAATGAGCAAAGCCGGGACCCTTTTATCCAAAACAGTTGATTTTGCTTTTGTTTATATTTTCGGTTGCACAAGTTTCTAAAGAAGTCCTGGAAAGAGATTTTTGAAGAACTTTTTTTGAGGAGCAAGCAATGGCTTATCCAACATAGAATCAGGTCAACATCAGCCCCCTTGTTTGACTGCCCAGGAAGAAGAAAAGAACTTGGAGTTTTTCTCAATCATTTTACTCCACAATCTCTATGAAAATGGTGAAAAGAGCAAGAGTTTATCCACTGTTGTGTGTACCGACTTCACCAAAGCTTTCGACAGGCTGGATTATAACATTCTTATTAGAAAATTGATCAAACTCAATGTATGGCCATGCATCATTGAATGGATTATTAGTTTTTGGAACACCGCCAACAGTGTGTCAAATACCAAGGCACTCTATCTCAATACTTACCTAATTATGCTGGTGTACCCCAAGGAACTAAATTGGGCTCAATCCTCTTCCTAGTGATGATCAACGATGCTTGTGAAAACATACCAATCGATTGTTATAAATACGTAGATGATCTTACTTTGTTGGAATTTCGTAAAGTAACCGATTCCTCTGACTTACCAGCTGTCCTCTACAGTTTGGGTCAGTGGTCCTGTCAAAATCACATGAAGTTAAATCCTTCAAAGTGTTTTTCACTAAGTGTGACATTCTCCCAAAACCCCCCTGCCATACCAATTTTATATAATGATGACTCACCTCTGCAAAACTTCCAATCTGTCAAAATTCTTGGTATCGTTGTACAATCCAATCTAAAATGGGATCTCCATGTCACTGAAATCCTCAAAAATGTAACAGAAAGTTGTATATGTTTAGGCTTCTGAAACGATATGGACTGTATTTAGCTGATTTGAAACTGGTATATACGGGCTACATTCGTCCTGTCATGGAATACTGTACCCCCATTTTTAATGGTGGGCTTACCCAGAAACAAATAAGAAGCTTGGAGCAAGTTAAAAAAAAGAGTATGTAGAATCATGCTGGGTCCACGATACACAAATTATACCAATGCTTGCTAAATATGTGATCTTTCAACGCTTGAATCCATAAGGGTAAAGCTTTGTCTGGATTTCGCTACATCCTTAGCTAAACACCCAACATGTAGTACCTGGATACCTCTCCGGAAAAACATACCCATCTCTTTACGCCATGCATCCAGATATCAACAGTTCAAGTGCAAAACCAATCGTTTCCGAAATAGCCCCATACCTTACTTTGTCGATCTTCTCAATAAAGCCAAGCCCAATTAATCAAAATAGATGAATTAATATACATTTTGTATTTGTATTATACTCTTTTCTCAGATGTTGAAGTTTCCGGATTTTTACTCTCCATAAGATAATAACAAACCAAAATTACACAATTCCTTTCCTTTTCCCTTCAATAGCCACTTTATATCTGAAGGAAAAGGAATGTAAGAGTGCAATAATTGTTTTCTTTTTATTATATCATTTTTCTAAGCAATAACACTAATACTTGCAATAACAAACTTCAACAATGTTATGAAAAGAATAATGTTCTTTTCTATTTTTTCTATTCGTATATTGTCTGACTCTTTTAAAAATACATGTATGCAATTTATATTTGTTGATGTACATGCATTTTCTACAACTTCCTCTTTTACTTCTTTCCTTCATGTTTCTCCTCTCCATTTTCCTGACTTCATGTTATATTCTGTTTTCTTATTTTTGCTGCCCAAGCAATCTTATCATTTAACGATATATATTTTAATATTGACAAATCATTTGTAACTGTATTTTATGTTTGAATATGCATTGAATGTTTTTAATTGTACACATGACCAATTCAGCCATTGTGCTGCGACACATGTTTTTAATACACCTTGAATTGAATTGAATTGAATTGCGGGGCTGGTATAAAAGTTACATTCCATCTCCCCAGTCAAGAGGGAGTTAATCCCCCCCCCCCCTTTGTCCTGCTAATTAATTTCTGGATATTTCTTTCCTCTTTTGATATGCTTGGCAGTTATGTAATTTATTGTTTTCTAGTGACAAGTCTAATGATTATTCTGTTTGGTGTGCATTCAACCTTTTTTTATATTCGCATTCCCCGCTCTTCTTCTCTCCCCCTCTCCTTCTCTCTCCCCCCCCCCTCTCTCTCTCTCTCTCTCTCTCTCTGTCTCTCTCTCTCTCGCTTGCTGTTTCACAAAAGGCTGATTAAGCAGTCCTTTAACGCACAAACAACAGATATTATGATTATATATTCTTTTCAAATAACAACTACTGAAAACAGATTAACTTTTTTCTCAAGAGAATTGTATTGATAAACAATTGAATAAAGATTAAAGAAAGACTCGCGAAGAGGCTCGTACAATTTATCTCAGATCAACAGCAAGCAAACATTTATTTATTTAGTCTTCTTTAAAAACACAGGGTAGCACTATTCAGTGCCGCAAGGCCTGCTTTACAAAGGGGCCCTGTATCAAGTAGATATTACAATGTATAAAGTTAAAATACTACATGAAACCAAACAAATCAATACACAAAATACTTGGCAGCTAAAGCATAAATGTACAGCAGTGTTATTATAGATTTAGATAAAACGTATTAATATAAAATAAAATCAAGTGGCTTTAGTTATTGCGATATCATACACTGTCGCTCATATAGTTGGAATATTTTTGTTTTACCCCAATTTATGGAATTATTTAAAAAAAAAAAATGTCTAATAGATATACTACAGTATATAGATAATAGAGGTATTGTGGGGCAAGGTTGTGTAGTAACTTGTACACCATTAACAACAAATGAAAGCTTATTCTTTATTCAATGGGCTGTCATTTAAGTGAGTGAAGAAATCCTAATGATGGTGCATTATAAGTCAGCATTCAAAACCATTCGAGCGTTTTTGCGTTGGCATCTTTCTATCCTCAACATAATTATCCTTTTATGTTAAAGAGCCCCAAACTGTACAACAATAGTAAATGTGCGAAAGTATGAGTTTAAAATACAATTGTTTAAATTTTTCATTAATTAAACAAGACTTGCTTCTTCTTATACACAGGCCCCCACCCCTGGCCCCCAAAATAGGTTAAAAAGAAAAAAGAAGACAGGCCCCACCCTTGGCCATACCCCCCTCCCCCCGTTGAGCAAAACAAAATTAGTGCACACTACTCCCCCCCCCCCACACACACACACACACCCCATCCCGCTTATTCGCCGGCTGTTTCGCCGATAAATACAATCTCATGAATTGGGTCCCCGCCCTCGCCGCCAGATGGATCCGCCCCTGCGTATACATGCAATTGATCGACAGATTTTTTTAAAAAACTACTTCGTCAACATGACATGCCCAATTAACATTGTGTTCGAAAATTACACCAAGGTGTTTAAGTTTAATGACAGTTTCTAGTAATTGACCCCTCATAAATATATGAAAATCAAAAGTGTTTCTTTGCCGACGGGATGAATTTTTGTTTCGTTTTTTGTCTGAGTTAATAATAATTCCATTATTTTAAAAACATTCATTGAGCTTATTATTTTGATTGTAAAATTGACTGCACTATCTTTGTATCGAAACCTGAATTCCATTTAGCTCAATCGTCCGCATAAAGTGAGAGTGTAAGTATGTGGATTAAAATTTAGATTCGAGATACCATTCATGAACATATACAAAACAAGTGGTCCTAGTATGGATCCTTGTGGGACTCCTATTCGGACGAGGAGAAGGTCATTTATTTTTCCTTTAAAAAATACATATAGCTCTCTGCCTGTTACGTAAGATTCAAACCATTTCAATTCAACTTCATCGACTCCAAAGTTCGACATTTTTAACAAAAGTAAGTCATGGGGTAAAGCATCAAACGGTTTTCTAAGGTCAAGGAATGCAGCGCCAACAAATTTATCGTCATCAAAGTTCTCATATAGAAAGTCGCAAATTTATGTTAAGCATGTTAATGCGGCTGAGTGATTGGGACATAAGACCGTCTGTAGAATTTATTTTTTGTTCTCAAACGCATTTAAAGCCATATAGATTTTTGGTGAGCCTCCTCCCCCCCCCCCCCCCACACATATTCTTTTACTCCACTTTTTGCAAAGCAAGGTACTAACAGTGACCTGACGTTATGATGAACAAAATCACTTGCGCCGGTGTAAAAAATGAAAAGTGAATTATCTTCTACTTTTTAGTCGATATTTAAATAATTTTTGCCAATCTGTGTTAATTTAATACTTACCGAATATATACATAGTGGATTATAAATAAACGTCTCTGCAGAATATTCAGGAGTGAAATATGTACACACTATATATTCACACTATTATTAATCACTGCACATGGCCTCTAAATGGCTACATAAGCAGGGCCGTTACTAAAGGGGGTAACATCCCTCCCCCTTCTAGCCTTGTCTGCAAATCACAACGAAAACAACAACACATCTACTTTTTGTTCATCCCATCTTTTCTGATTTTTTTTTGTTGTATCCGTTGTCAGCCAATTTGTTTATCTGACGACTGTTTTTGTTTTTTAAAACAAAATCTCTGTAATTGGCACTTTTCAAAATATTTGTTTCCTAATTGTTGTGTTATTTCAAAATTACTATTTTGCCATCCCCTCCCTCAGTTTCCCATCGGTGTAGCGGCGCCCGTATTCATAGCTGCGTGCTTTCTAAAAACAGTCCTAATCTTCAAGAAGTGCCGAATAGAATTTAGCTCCGGTTCGCCTTTCAAAAGCGAATGTAGACGTCGCAAGACATTCTTCGCCGAGTAAGCACAAACCCTCGCAGGCGATGAACGTATAACACGAGCAACGGACGTCGGTAAGACACAACTGACTGCATTCGATCATGGACGAAACCGTGTATGATGACAGAACATAGGCATTGATGTGGGCGACATTGCTAGCTAGTAGTCGGAAGTTTTTGAAGCTCGTGTGACCTGTTTCGATGGTTATAAAGTTAAAGATAAAATACAAGATATGAGTTTGACTTTTAACGAATTCAATGTAAAGTAGTGAGTGACATAATTATAGCAAAGAGCTGCAATGAATTATACCCCTTTAGACAAATTATCTGTTGCTGAATATGTAAATAAGGTAAGCTTTGTAGGTTGCAGGGTTATTACCCAGAGGCGCTGGAAGGAAGGTACCGGGTACATCTGCGTAATGACACACGAGGCGTTATTGTTACTGCATCAGTGATTTGTTTGGTCTATGAGGCGCCGTGATAAAATATAGTGACACCGTATAGTCAATGCAGGGATATGTGAGTTAAAGGGATAGTTGAGTTCTATTTTCAGACCGCAAATGCCTTCAAAGTGCATGGTTATTGCTCTTATTCTTATATATGACATTTCTAGTGCCCTTTTAGAACCTAAAATTGCTTTGAACGGTTAATTTTAGACCCAAAAATGTGTGAATTTAGCCAATACAAGCATATTAATACAGCTCCACTTAAAAAAAAACACAGTGACCGTTAATTATGTTTTTAATTAAAAATAACAATACATGGTCCGGCTGGTTGTGCGTAATATAAGCAACACGAAAATGCCAACAAATAGCTAACATCGGCATTGGCTGAAATACGACGTAAAAGCCGTTATTTCGTTTTTTCAACGGTTTTTTCAAATTTTTCAAAATATCTAATATTTGTGGTGGTACGAAATCGTTAGATTTATGGATATTTCAGCCGTCTCTGAACCGATTTTGATCAAACAAAGATGATTTTGTCATTTAAATATTATGTTCTTTCAAATTTGACACTCAGTTTTTCATTATCTCACAACAAAATTATTTTGTGTAGCGCCCTCTGCAACTGAACTCAACTATCCCTTTAAACTCACATATCCCTGGTCAATGCAAATATTAGGTTTAATTAGCGTAGTATAGGTAAGTCGACACAGCGCCAATTGCTAAAGACATAACCCATCTTTACAGGTGTGTGTAGGTGGCCTAGGGGAGACTGGAACGCACTAAATACAAAATTTACCTCTGTTCTGAGAAGATGAGCGACGTGGAGCCGAAGACATTGTCTGGGTTGTGTGCGTTGCCGTTGTTGCAGGAGTGGTGTCGGTTGCCTGTTCAGAAGTAGACGAAGCAGCATCTCGTCGCTGTTTTCACGAAGTGACGGTAGTGAAAAAAAATTGCATTCACTTTGCGTTACGATTTTCCTCACTACCGTCACTTCGTGAAAACAAGGACGATCTGTTGATCCTTGCCCTGCTTTTGACGTTGATGATGCTTTCGAGGTTGGTGTCGTTGATGCTGGACTGCTTGTTGTCTCACTGATCGCATCATCGGTTGTTGATGTTGATGATGCATGTGATGTTGGTGTTGTTGATGCTGGACTGCTTGTTGTCTCACTGATCGCATCATCGGTTGTTGATGTTGATGATGCATGTGAGGTTGGTGTTGTTGATGCTGGACTGCTTGTTGTCTCACTGATCGCATCATCAGTTGTTGATGTTGATGATGCTTGTGATGTTGGTGTTGTTGATGCTGGACTGCTTGTTGTCTCACTGATTGCATCATCGGTTGTTGATGTTGATGATGCATGTGATGTTGGTGTTGTTGATGCTGGACTGCTTGTTGTCTCACTGATCGCATCATCAGTTGTTGATGTTGATGATGCATGTGATGTTAGTGTTGTTGATGCTGGACTGCTTGTTGTCTCGCTGATCGCAATATCGGTTGTTGATGTTGATGATGCATGTGATGTTAGTGTTGTTGATGCTGGACTGCTTGTTGTCTCGCTGATCGCATCATCAGTTGTTGATGTTGATGATGCATGTGATGTTGGTGTTGTTGATGCTGGACTGCTTGTTGTCTCACTGATCGCATCATCGGTTGTTGATGTTGATGATGCATGTGATGTTAGTGTTGTTGATGCTGGACTGCTTGTTGTCTCGCTGATCGCATCATCAGTTGTTGACGAAGGTTGCGTAGAGCCACTCGTTGTTACACTATTGTCAGTCTGAGTAGTGGAACTGGTGGACATTTCGGATGACGTCATTTGATCTGGTGTGGTTTGGGTCAAACCTTCGGGAGAAGTGGCAGCGCCTAGTGTTGTTTGCTGTACAGAACTTGATTGGATGCCTGTTGACGTTGAAGTAAATAGCAATAGTTGTAAGGAAAAAGGATGACAAATCTCAAAATAAAATATGAAGATCAGGCATAACACGTTTTCCTTGGAATCCGTCAGTAAAATAATGTTTTGATAATCAATGACTTGCAAGGCGGGAAAAGAATTTTCTTTTTAAAATCCAAAACAACTATATCAGGGATGCATTATATTAACTGAATTTAAGTACTTTTCACTGGAAAAAACACATGAAAAACCCATTAAAATTGAATTGAATCAACTGAATATTGTTAAAGCTGCTATGGATCATCAGTATATTCACCTTCTTCTTTCTCGCAGATATAATGGTGCTTGTGACTACCATCACAACTGTTATCGTCCACTTTCCATTTGTAAGACTGATCGGGTTTTATAGCGAAACACCTCCCTCCTTCATCGAAAGTGTCTGAACCTTGTGCGAAGTAGGAGTATGTCAGACTCGAACCGTCAAGCCAAGTCACACTGGATAATAAACCTATCCAATGCCTCTCATTACCAGATAGACTATCATATAGACTATTCTGCATGAAGTTTTGTTCTTCCTGTGATCCTATGTAGACAAGATGCATTCCAAGGTTCTCACAGGAAGATTTTGACGAGGCGAAGTTTAACTCGCTTTCTGATAAATAATAACACGACCCGTCATTCTCGCTTTGACCAGATTCACAAGCTGCAAATAAATTAGAGGCAGGGAGACAAAAAGACGAGAATAGGGAGAAGAGATGAATGAAATATATATGATCGAGATTATAGGCACAGAGAGGAAGAGGGGGAAATAATGAGAGAATGGAAAAGAGAGGGATGAGAGAGACAGAGAGAGAGAAGGAGAGAGTGAGAAGGAAAGAGAGAGAGAGAGTTGGGGTGTGAAATCAGAGCGAGAGGATATTAGGAAGAGAGAGAGAGGGAAGGAAGGAAGAAAAATCGAGAGAGACAGAGAGAGACAGAGAGGGGGAGGGAGGGAGGGAGGGAGAAAGAGAGAGAGAGGGGAGGGAGAGAGGGAGGGAGAAAGAGAGAGAGAGACAAAGGGAGAGAGAGATCGGGATTGAGAGCGTGATTGATCAAAATAATGGTTACATATTTTAGGTGAACTTTCGCAGATTACATTTTCATGCCATACACTTATCGGTTGATTCGCTCAAATAAAAAAGTAAAAAAAATCATTTGCTTATAACGATCGGTCGCTAGAAATATTAAACCATCATTTTGGACAGTTAGTTGAAGTTCACATAATTATATAGCGGCTATTTTCTCCTATTATACAAGAAAACTATTTCATATTTAATTTTGGTTTCTTGTTATTTGTTTTTTACTGTATATTTTTAGCCTTTTCTTAAAGAAAAAAATTATGGCGGATCATGATTTTAAAAATCAACTACGACAAAATGTGATAGATGATATATTACTACATACAAAGAGATGGAAAATCCAGACGACAGATTGCCAGGGAAGTTGTTAAAAGCAATTTACATAATAAGTAGCAAAGTATTATAATTATTGTGGACACTTATTCTTTTTATAATACTGTTCTTGGCTTTTATTTGTTTTCACAACTATATTTTGACGTTTGAATGTAAATAAACACTCCCAATCGAGGCACACAAATAATCAATGATATAGAAATATATGGATGAAAGAAAGGTGGTAAGAAGACACCTATCCATTCCAGTTACTCACCTAGATTAGCAGTGACTGGGCTCTGTTGGTTTAACATAATGAAGGTAATGAAGAAAGATAACTCCATCTGCATAAATATAAAATGATGATACTACTAATAATAGTCATATTTGTATAGCAATTAATACTGTGTTCCTAAAAGCTTTCGATTGTAATTATCACATTGCCCCGGTCATTGGATTCAATTGCTAATCAACACATGATAGTACACACGCTCCGCTTCCTGGGAAGTATTCCTCCAGGCGCCAATTTACCGGGTACCTACATGTATTTAACACATGGGTGCAAATATCACTATGAATATGATGGACAAAGAAAGAGGACAAAATATACAGTTCCTCATTCTACACTCAACAATTGATGTGGTGGACAAAGGAACATCCCTTCACTGCTATTATGTAAAAGTATGTAGAACAAGTGAATATGCATGTGACACCTGTTCTACACATTTTTACATAATAGCAATGAAAGGATGTTCCTTTATCTACCACAGCAATTGTTGAGGGTAGAATGAGTAACTGTATATTTTGTCCTCTTTCTTTGTCCGTCATGTTCATAGAGTATACATTTAAGTCTTGCCAAAAGACCGTAGTGGCGAGGTGGGACTCGAACCGCGAACCATGTAATCCACAGTCCGGTGACATATCTACTAATTAATTCTATTTTTAAACTGCAAAAGAAAGCCATACGTATTTGTACAGGTTCGCATTCCTTAGCTCACACTGATCCTTTATTCTATAAACTTAAAACACTAAAACAAAATCGATCTGAACACTACTCAAGTAGCAGTTATTATGTTTAAGTACATTGATATTCAACTTCCATCATCCTTTGATAACATGTTTAGGTTTAATAGTTTTGTTCATTCATACCTTACTCACATATCTGGGAACTTCCATCTTACAAATCTCAAATTATCAATGACACACAAATAGGTTAGACATTCTGGCCTGGACATGTGGAATAATTTTCCCGACAACATAAAGTTTTGTTCAACCATCTACTCCTTAAAAGCTACACTTAAACGACAAATAACACTCTTTAAATTAGTATAATAAAACCATGACTTATTTTATTCTTTATCATGCAACTGCTTACTACACTTGCACTTGTACTGCACCCACTTGATCACTCAGTTTCCCTATAGAGAGTTAAGTCGCTATTTTTTTTTTTTTATTGGGCCGCCATCCATCTCCAGCCTAACCGCTCACGACGGTGGTCTCCTGCGTTCTAAATTACCTCTCTAATTTTATTGAAAAATATATCATATTTCTTATCTTATTTGTATGTTTGGTACATGTTTATCGTATGATATATTGTACATGATTTTCTTTGTAAACATTTTATCAATTATATTTGTTATTGTTCGAATTGTTTTACTTTGAATTTGAATTTGTATCTTTTTTAACGCAGAAATAAAATCAATCAAACAAACCAGCAAATATACAACCTCACAAACATAATAACATTCTGAAAATGTTTTTTACATTGAAAATGAAACAACACGTATATTATATTGAATGCAATATAATTATAAACTGCATTTATATTACTCTTTCAAGTGACATTCTAACCTTTGAGCTTCTTTTGTGTTTATATGAAAAAAGTTGATACGTTTATAGTATTTTGAGCCCTGACATAGATATTCACCAAAGTATAATCATTTCCGTCAACGGTTATTGCGTTACATATTAAACGCCCTGTATCACTAATCGATTCATGATTCACTACATAGTCTAAACCCGTTCGACAGAGTATCATTACTCCGCATGCATGGTTTGTACCGTGCTCTAAAAATAACAACTCCTCTGCCATTCCTCTAACCAATCAGATTCTCCTGTAGGAGGGTTATATGCTAAATATAAAACTATTTGTTCCACGAGCAAACAGAATACCATTTTTTATTCTACATTGTGATCAAATACATCTTCCATTGAATGAAAGGAGAATTAATTATTGATTATTGTGCATCATTTATGACGTAATGAAACCCCAATGGTTTGAAACAAGGCAATTGTCTTCAGACATGTACCTAATTCTTCAATGATAGAAATCTTGAAAATAATGTGAAAAAATATAAATGTCACATCATGTTTACATGAGCTAGGTTTAACTTTGAATACTTAATTATGTCTTATAACAAAAATGTACAACAGAACTTAAATACCACCATATAGTTTGAGAAGCATACTCGGCAACTCGAAACCCTAGTTTAAAACTGATCTACATATGAAAAATCATAAATGCCCGTTACAAAATAATATTTAAATAAAAAGAAAGATGCAATTTGATATAAAGGTAAATAGAAGATGAATGATAGAAAAGAAAGAAGAGAGGGGAAGAGTCATCAAACTTAACAATTTTCTTAGAACATCCCATACATTAATTTCAGTCATTTTTTATTTCAAGGAATATCATTCTTTGGATTACAAACAAACTGTATTTCAGTTTTTAAAGAAATGTAAAGATTTGTTTTTCTTCATTTTCTTACCAGGTAAAGGAACATCCTTAGTCCACTCAAAGGTAAATCGAACATGATGATGATGATGATGATGATAATTTTCTTTCACAAATCCCTCTCTTAGATCGATATTGTCAATGGAGTAAAGAGTTACACTGTTAAAACAAGTATTAAAAAACTGTGGGTTAAAAAATTGTTGATTAAAAAACGCTCAACCATGGTTAAAAATGTAGCGTTGATTAAAATTTACTTTTAATCTTGCGTTGGTTAAAAACAGTGTTGATCAAAATTATTCCTTTTAACCTATGTTGGTTAAGTCTAAGTCGTTGGCAAAAATTGTAACCCAGCATGGATTAAAAACAAAATTCCGACAGTAATGATAGCCCCCTTCCGGTTAAAGTTTAATCAATGTTGATTAAAGTACTGGTCACGTGACCCAACGGAACGATATCGAAGCGCGTAGCTAGCGATCGCTCGACATACGTGTAGTTTACGCGTGCGACAAAATTAACAATGGAGGTTGTCGCGAGGACCTGAGAAATGGGGGTTTGGACGGTCTTATCTCCGTGTTTTCAGGTAAGAAATTATTTTAATATTATCATCATCAATCCTAAGATTGTAAGGAAGAAGTGAAATAAGGTTCTTGCTCAAATCAAAAACGATTTGTGTCCTCTAGACTGTACGTAGCTCAGCCAATAAGTAACATTTGACTTGCACCTTGCACCTGGCTCTCGTAAGCACACACACACTCATCAGTCTGCAAGAATCTTCAACCGTGAAGGAGGCAGACCTAATTAAAGGAGAAGTGTAGATCTAGGCCTATAACGGATCACCTACCCAAATTGCATGCATGAATAATAATCTTATTTTTTAAATCTAATTGTATCTAATTGTTTAAAACAATTAAATATAAAATAAGATGTCATCATAAAGTGAAACGTCTTTATGCATGCAATTTGGGTAGGTCATCCGTTACACTTACTGGCTGAGCTACAACCTACGGGCCGGGATACAAAGCGTTTTTAATTTGAGCAAGAACCTTATTTCACTTCTTCCTTACAATCTTAGCATTGATGATAATCATATTAAACAATTTCTTACCTGCAAACACGAGGATAAGACCTCCAAACCCCCGTAAGTTTAACCAACAGTGGTTATAACCGTAACCAACAACCCACTAAAGTTTAACCAACATCGTGTGAATCAAAAAAGAATTAACCTACAATGGTTACAATTTTAACCAACGGCCCATGTAAGTTTAACCAACATCATGTGAATCAGCCCCGAACAAAGCATAAATAACCAACAAAAGATTAAAGTTTTAATCAACAAATGGTTAAAGTTTAATCAACACCATTTTAACCAACATTGAGCAATTTTTTTTAACCAATAATTGATTAAAAATTTTAATCAACCACAGGTTAAATTTTAATCAACAGGCTGTTGGTTAAAGTTTAACCAACGATTGTGTGATTCACCTGGTAATCCGTGGTTGATTAAAATTTTAACCAACTTGATTAAAAATTGTAATACTTGTTCTAACAGTGTATGAAGAATATTGAGACAAATCCTGAACCTTTATACACTTTTTCCCCATTTAAATTCAAGGGAATTTAAGTCATCTCCTTTCCTTCTCAAAATGAAAATAACCAGTGTTTTTTCTTTTGTTTAAAAAAAAATCCTGTTCTACTAAACTTTTGAAGTCTTCTTTCAATAATCTGCTCACTTAACACATGAAATCCAAACAGAAGAACCTAGGAATCGCTAAAGATGAAGGTGATTTTGCAAGCTCTGCTGGAGAAGAAAAAATCCCGCTGTTATCTTGATACGTTTAGTTTGCGAAATGCTCAATGAGAGTATTTTGCAAATGAGAGATGATGTGAGGCGTTGATCACCATGGTATCAAACTCGCATTTTATTTATGTTTTCTTTAATGTTGTGCCTGACTGCACGCGACGTATTGGTGCGATAAATGGTTTATCTCTAATTGCTACGCCGCGGTCCCGCGCCGCCTGCCCACATCACAAAGTCCGACATCAAAACAAGTAGTTAACTTACCTCCACCGGAGTCGGTTTGGATATCAGTACTTTCTTTTCAGTCGACCCCCTTCTCTCTCCTTCTCTCTCTGCCTTTATATACAATTCTTCTTTTCAATCTTTCATATTCCCTCCTGGTTCACTAGTAGTAGTAGTAGTATAGTAGTAGTAGTAGTAGTAGTAGAAGTAGTAATTATAGTGGTAGCATGGACCTACTACAAATTGTAGTAGGTCCATGGTAGTAGTGTAGTAGTTAAAGAAAAAAAAACGATTATGGTAGTGCACCGCCAGGGGGGGGGGGGGGGGGACATCACATGTTCTTCCACCAGTCACCAAGAGTTTCGGTCCGTTAGGAGCAATAAGAGGCAAGCTAGCTACTAACATTTTTTGATCGTTTGCAATGTGGGTGGATTAGCAAAAGGTTCCTAAATGCAATTTCATTGATGCATTCTTAAGAATACAACTGTCGGCCGTCAGGGAAGAAGAGAGTGAAATCTTTTTATCACCAAATTCGAAAGAAGTCCTTCTACTCGACGAAGCATTGCACGTAGAAGACCTGTTAAATAAAGCTTGAAGGTCCAATCAAATGTACTTTGATTTTGAAAAGAAACAAGAAAGTATACCTTCGCATAATAAGGAGTATTTTTTTAAAGATGTGTAGCAGTTTAATTAGCTGCCCCGTTGGGAGGTTACTCTTCGATTTATTTCGCTAGTGTCATTTTCAGAACTCGGAAATCTTTTCAAGTAAGTAAAATCTTCAACGCCAAGAAACGCTTTGTGTCTAAACGCGCACGGCTGCATCGATAGCTACACGTAACATGCTAATAATACTTATCCTTTTCCCGCATATCTTGACTTCAATTCATTTCAATTTAACTTCGATTTGTATGCACCACAGTAATTCCTTGAATGATTTTATTTATTTATAATATTTTTTCAGGGTAGCCCTTTAAGCAATAAGTAGTGGTCTTCCATGGGGCCCTGAATAAGCATGAACATATTTACATCAAACAACATAACGTTTATAGAGAACAGTCCATAGTGCAGTGTACATTTAGAAAGATTTAGCACATCAGTATGTAGACGTGGCACAAAATAATCATATATTTCGTTTGCAAAATAATCATATATCATTAACCTAGTTCAACTGTAATACATATTAGAAAATATTAATTAAGTCGCAATTATGTGAATAATCATGAGCTGAGCAGTTCGGATAGATATAATGAGCTGTTCACAAACTACAACTTCGTTTAAAACGTATCTGCCGTAGTTTACAGGAGGGATTAAACCGCTCTACAAGGTCACTGGACAGGTGGTTATCTCATCAACTCACCTCTCAGTTAACATAAGAAAAAGAGGATCATGGGGGACCAATGGTCACCGATTAGGCATTGTTTGTTATATAGAGGGCGCAATTAGCTACCAGTAGTGCAGTGGGGCTCTAAAGCTTTAATCATATATCATATATATCATTAGACGTGGCACAAAATAATCAATCATATCGTTTGCCAAATAATCATATATCATTAACCTAGTTCAACTGTAATACATATTAGAAAATATTGATTAAGTCGCAATTAATTGAATAATCATGAGCTGAGCAGTTCAGATAGATATAATGAGCTGTTCACAAACTACAACTTCGTTTAAAGCTTATAGGAGGGATTAGACCCCCCCCCCCCCTGCAAGTTCACTGGACAGGTGGTTATCTCATCAACTCAGCTCTCAGTTAACATAAGAAAAAGAGGATCATGGGGGACCAATGGTCACCGATTAGGCATTGTTTAATATAGAGAGGGAGCAAGTAGCTACAAGTAGGACAGTGTGCCTTTAAACAATCTCTTAAATGGATTGACAGAGGAAGCCATTCTCACATTGTGTACCACGTTACAGTATACTTCAGTGTATTGACGAAGCATGAATAATAAATTTATAATCAGTCGTGGTGTTTCGATATTTGTTCTCATTATTAATTCATAAGTGAATTAAAACTGATTGTGGTTTCCACTTTGCAATTTACATGGAATAGTTTGACCTAGTTAGTCATAGGAAACAGAAACTCATTTTCGAAAAGATACATGAGGTGTGGAGACAGAGTGAGAGATTCAGAGTGAGAGAGAGAGAGAGATAGTTAGAGAGAGTGGGAGAAAGAGAGAGAGAGAGTGGGAGAAAGAGAGAGAGAGTGTGTGTGTGCGCGTGTGTGTGCGTGTGTGCGTGTGTGTGAGAGAGAGAGAGAAAGAGAGAGAGAGAGAGAGAGATAGAAAGAGAGAGAGAATGTGTGTGCGTGGGTGAGAGGGAGTTGGATGGAAAGATAGAGAGAGAGAGAAAGCGCGAGAGAGAGAGCAGATTAGAGAGAACGTAATTATGGACCACCTGATTTACGGAATAACGGAAATGAGAACAGAAGGAGAAGGCGGAGGAGTAGCTAAATTGTGTAAAGGATAGTATACGAGAAGCATTGAACACTAACAACAAAAGCAGTTTTAGATAGAGACAATGGCAAAGATACAAACGAGAAACAGGTAAGATGCAACGACTTTGAAGAGAAATAGAGAGGAGGAGGAGCAGGGGGAAAGCAATTTATTTAAAGTTATACGCAAATATATAAGCGTCCCTGGACGGTGTGTGCGCTCTATAAGTTTACACTATTATTAGGTGGTCTGTTGAAAACAGATCACCTATTGTTTTCGTCAGAATTTTCTTTCTTATTTATTAGGTGGTCTGTTGAAAACAGATCACCTATTGTTTTCGTCAGAATTTTCTTTCTTATTTATTTATTTATTTATTTATTCTTTATTTTTATTTCCTACACTTTTTTGTTAACAGGATAACTCAAGATCATTTTGGTCAATTTCGTTCAATTTTGGCACAGTCATAGGTCATTGCCATAAGACGTTCCAGTAACCTTTTCAAGGTCATCGGGTAATCGTGACGTCATCCAGGCGCCATTTTGTGAAATCACGTTATCCATCATATCTTCATGATGCATAAGCAAAGGTCATTCATATTCATATCACATATATTTCAGGTCAAGGGTCAACAGGTCATGTCATCAAAGGTCACATAAAGGTCACGACGCGCGCGTACGTGCGCGTCAAAATTTTAAAATGCTCAAAATCACTTAACTATTAAAGGAGAGTACGAATCAGGTCATTTTAAGCATTTCAAAATTTTCCGTCCGTAAGTGTCCCCGCGCGCGTTGCGCGCGCTCACAACGCGCGGAAAAGGTCAAATTCATTATGTTTACATGATTTAGATTCTTCATACCGTAAATGACAATTTACATTAATTTCAGTCACTCTTGACCTTTCATAAGGCCGTGAGCGCGCGTCAAAGTTCAAAATCCGCGCGTGCTGCTATGGGCAATATAATGCAAATTTGATCAAAAACATCCCATTTTAAAAATCAAAATAGCTCTTCAGATAGTCAATTGACCCCAACTTTTATATCATGGTTGGAAAAAGCATGAGTTGGAGATATGATTTCATGTCTCATTTGACCCTCAATTAACTCATGACGTCATCATAATAGCCTCCAAACTCAAAATTTTAATTTTCATATTATGACGTCAGCAGATTTTTGGAAAATTGATTGTATCTCTTTAAATGTTGATCAATTTTCTTTCAAATTTTGATATGTTGTACCTGGGAATATTCTCTACAAATACAGTCATCACGATATTTCATTTTGACAAAGGCATCATGGCGTATTTTTAAAATTAAAGGAGGCATGTCAATTTTTCATATTTTGCGTGTATTCTCTATGGGACATGACTTTTTCTCAAAACTGGATTCTACATTCTCGTCTTTCGCGAGCAATATCTCCGTCGTTTTATTTTTGTTTACGCTGAGCTTTGAGTATATTGTAGCTGAGACAATAAGCTATCACAAGTGTGCCCTTTATTTTTCGATCAGATGCCGAGATCATGCTCATATTTCACTTGCAACGTGGGATTTGAGAATTCCATTTCCCGTTTACGTGTAATCTCTATGGGAAATGTTTTGGTATATCGGTAACGCACTTGACTTCCGACCTCGAGGTCCCTGGTTCGAGTCCGGGCGTCTCCAACAATTTTTTTCTTCACTTTTTTTTCTTTTTGACCTTTCACTCTACCATCTCCTTTGAATATTAAAACACGTACAATCGCAAATAATGTAATAAACAACCATATTTACTTTATTATTACCCTATTATCACTAGATCCATTACTTTTTGCGTGTAATCCTTATGGGAGATAACTTTTTCTCAAATCTGGATTCTACATTCTTGTCTTTTGCGAGCAATATCGCCGTTATTTCGGCTTGATTTTTGTTGATTTTTGAGTATGTTGTAGCTGAGACTATATACTATCTAAATGTTCTCTCATTTTTTTTCAGTCTGATGTCATCGTGGTCTGTTGATGATAATCATCAACATCATCATGATCATCATCATCATCGTCATCACCATTACTATCAAGATCATCATCATCATGATCATCATGATGATCATCATTGTTTACATGTCTATATAACTTCTCCATTTCTCAATATAATAAACATTATAATCTATCATAATACTTGAAGACAGACCACCTAATTCGTCTCCATGACGAATTAAATTTCTAGTTTATTTATTCTTTATTTTTATTTCCTACACTTTTTTGTTAACAGGATAACTCAAGATCATTTTGGTCAATTTCGTTCAATTTTGGCACAGTCATAGGTCATTGCCATAAGACGTTCCAGTAACCTTTTCAAGGTCATCAGGTCATCGTGACGTCATCCAGGCGCCATTTTGTGAAATCACGTTATCCATCATATCTTCATGATGCATAAGCAAAGGTCATTCATATTCATATCACATATATTTCAGGTCAAGGGTCAACAGGTCATGTCATCAAAGGTCACATAAAGGTTACGACGCGCGCGTACGTGCGCGTCAAAATTTTAAAATGCTCAAAATCACTTAACTATTAAAGGAGAGTACGAATCAGGTCATTTTAAGCATTTCAAAATTTTCCGTCCGTAAGTGTCCCCGCGCGCGTTGCGCGCGCTCACAACGCGCGGAAAAGGTCAAATTCATTATGTTTACATGATTTAGATTCTTCATACCGTAAATGACAATTTACATTAATTTCAGTCACTCTTGACCTTTCATAAGGCCGTGAGCGCGCGTCAAAGTTCAAAATCCGCGCGTGCTGCTATGGGCAATATAATGCAAATTTGATCAAAAACATCCCATTTTAAAAATCAAAATAGCTCTTCAGATAGTCAATTGACCCCAACTTTTATATCATGGTTGGAAAAAGCATGAGTTGGAGATATGATTTCATGTCTCATTTGACCCTCAATTAACTCATGACGTCATCATAATAGCCTCCAAACTCAAAATTTTAATTTTCATATTATGACGTCAGCAGATTTTTGGAAAATTGATTGTATCTCTTTAAATGTTAATCAATTTTCTTTCAAATTTTGATATGTTGTACCTGGGAATATTTTCTACAAATGCAGTCTTCACGATATTTCATTTTGACAAAGGCATCATGGCGTATTTTTAAAATTAAAGGAGGCATGTCAATTTTTCATATTTTGCGTGTATTCTCTATGGGACATGACTTTTTCTCAAAACTGGATTCTACATTCTCGTCTTTCGCGAGCAATATCTCCGTCGTTTTATTTTTGTTTACGCTGAGCTTTGAGTATATTGTAGCTGAGACAATAAGCTATCACAAGTGTGCCCTTTATTTTTCGATCAGATGCCGAGATCATGCTCATATTTCACTTGCAACGTGGGATTTGAGAATTCCATTTCCCGTTTACGTGTAATCTCTATGGGAAATGTTTTGGTATATCGGTAACGCACTTGACTTCCGACCTCGAGGTCCCTGGTTCGAGTCCGGGCGTCTCCAACAATTTTTTTCTTCACTTTTTTTTCTTTTTGACCTTTCACTCTACCATCTCCTTTGAATATTAAAACACGTACAATCGCAAATAATGTAATAAACAACCATATTTACTTTATTATTACCCTATTATCACTAGATCCATTACTTTTTGCGTGTAATCCTTATGGGAGATAACTTTTTCTCAAATCTGGATTCTACATTCTTGTCTTTTGCGAGCAATATCGCCGTTATTTCGGCTTGATTTTTTTGATTTTTGAGTATGTTGTAGCTGAGACTATATACTATCTAAATGTTCTCTCATTTTTTTCAGTCTGATGTCATCGTGGTCTGTTGATGATAATCATCAACATCATCATGATCATCATCATCATCGTCATCACCATTACTATCAAGATCATCATCATCATGATCATCATGATGATCATCATTGTTTACATATCTATATAACTTCTCCATTTCTCAATATAATAAACATTATAATCTATCATAATACTTGAAGACAGACCACCTAATTCGTCTCCATGACGAATTAAATTTCTAGTTATTATTATTATTATTATTATATAAGTTTTCCCGGTCAATGTCCATTGTTTTTTTTTAGTCCATATTTGAAGGAATACATGGAAGTATCAAATGGCAGAAGGATGGAAGATGTTTTTGGATAGAGAATGATACCGGCCTTAAATCAACTCTTTACCTATAAATTGTACTAAACACGAGCCTGTGATTCTCAAGTATTACTTTTTATCGTCTTGTATGACCCATGACCTCCTGATGAATTTGCACCATTACAGTAATGATTTAATCTGTATGAGTGAATTGCAATAATCAAGGTATATGCATGCAGTCATTTTGTTTTATTTATTTTAATGCAGTCAATATATATTATTTCGTATTGTTTAGAGATATATATGGTATAATATGTTATCAGTTTGTGTACATTGCATTGGACATACGATAGATTATCTTGACATAAATAATTACCACAAGGGCATTCACAAGTAGTTGAAACTGTCGATCACCCGTGCCTACTTACATTCATCAGGACTGTCATTCAGCCATTTTTAAACGGAGGTAGTCTGCTGAACGCTACTGCATAGTGTACTGTATTTGGACATTAAATCGGGACTGTACTACTTGTAGCTACTTGCGCCCTCTATATAGCCAACAATGCCTAAGCGGTACTCGTGATCCTCCATGGACCCCTTTTTCTATTGTTAATTAAAATCTGATTTGATGAGATAACCACCTGCCAGTGACCACGCAGAGAGGTCTAATTCCTCCCGGCAAAACTAGTGCGGATATGCTTTAATTTTTTTTAAAATATTATTTCTGAGCACGAAGGATTCATGTATAAAAATATTATTCTATTGAGACAGAGAAGTGCAAGCCTTGGATTGACAAGGGCCAGACCCCCTCCTCCCTTCCCCCTCCCCGTCTCCATCGTAATAGTGGTAATTTAACGTTGTGCCCTTCTGTGCCGTAGTTCCTCCCCTTCGCCATTACATTAGTCGAAATAATTTGTTTTTGTATGTGCCTGTTTTGTCATCTGAGGGGAATAGTAAGGGGAATAGGACAATGACGATAGCTTCTGCTGCGAACAATAGTCATGTGAAAACAGATGTCATATATTTTTTATTTTTTATAAGACTGTATGTCCTTCATACAAATACAAATCAGTTGCGTCTTTTTGTGTAGCTTTAAACATTCCGTCTCTAAAATTACCTTAATTGCGGCAGTTAGGATATTAACACACGATAAACTCAAATCAATAGATCCTTCTATACTGCAAACTAAACAAATGAGCAAAGCCGGGATCCTTTTATCCAAAACAGTTGATTTTGCTTTTGTCAATATTTTCGGTTGCAAAAGTTTCTAAAGAATTCCTGAAGAGTTAAAGAGATTTTTGAAGAACTTTTTTGAGGAGCAAGCAATGGCGTATCCAACATAGAATTAAGTTAACATCAGCCCCCTTGTTTGACTACCCAGGAAGAAGAAAAGAACTTGGAGTTTGTCTCCATCATTTTACTCCACAATCTCTATGAAAATGGTGAAAAGAGCAAGAGCTTATCCACTGTTGTGTGTACCGACTTCACCAAAGCTTTCGACAGGCTGGATTATAACATCCTTTTTAGAAAAATTGATCAAACTCAATGTACGGCCATGCATCATTGAATGGATTATTAGTTTTTTGGAACACCGTCAACAGTGTGTCAAATACCAAGGCACTCTATCTCAATACTTACCTAATTATGCTGGTGTACCCCAAGTCCCCAAGGACCTAAATTGGGCTCAATCCTCTTCCTAGTGATGATCAACGATGCTTATGAAAACATACCAATCGATTGTTATAAATACGTAGATGATCTTACTTTGTTGGAATGTCATAAAGTAACCGATCCCTCTGACTTACCAGCTGTCCTCTACAGTTTGGGTCAGTGGTCCTGTCAAAATCACATGAAGTTAAATCCTTCAAAGTGTTAGTGTGACATTCTCCCAAAATCCCCCTGCCATGCCAACTTTATATAATGATGACTCACCCCTGCAAAACTTCCAATCTGTCAAAATTCTTGGTATCATTGTACAATCCAATCTGAAATGGGCTCTCCATGTCACTGAAATCCTCAAAAAATGTAACAGAAAGTTGTATATGTTTAGGCTTCTGAAACGATATGGACTGTCTTTAGCTGATTTGACTGTACCCCCGTTTTTAATGGTGGGCTTACCCAGAACAAATAAGAAGCTTGGAGCAAGTTCAAAAAAGAGTATGTAGAATAATTCTGGGTCCACGATACACAAATTATACCAATGCTTGCCAAATATGTGATCTTTCAACGCTTGAATCCAGAAGGGTAAAGCTTTGTCTGGATTTCGCTACATCCTTACCTAAACACCCAACATATAGTACCTGGATACCTCTCCGGAAAAACATACCCATCTCTTTACGCCATGCATCCAGATATCAACAGTTCAAGTGCAAAACCAGTCATTTCCGAAATAGCCCCATACCTTACTTTGTCGATCTTCTCAATAAAGCCAAGCCCAATTAATAAAAATAGATGAATTAATATACATTTTTTATTTGTATAATACTCTTTTCACAGATGTTGAAGTTTCCTGATTTTTACTCTCCATAAGATAATAACAAACCAAAATTACACAATTCCTTTCCTTTTCCCATCAATAGCCACTTTATATCTGAAGGAAAAGGAATGTTAGAGTGCAATAATTGTTTTCTTTTTATGGTATCATTTTTCTAAGCAATAACACAAATACTTGCAATAACAAACCTCAACAATGTTATGAAAAGAATAATGTTCTTTTCTATTTTTTATATTCGTATATTGTCTTAATGACTCTCTTAAAAATACATGTATGCAATTTATATTTTTTTGATGTACATGCATTTTCTACAACTTCCTCTTTTACTTCTTTCCTTCATGTTTCTCCTCTCTGTTTTCCTGACTTCATGTTATATTCTGTTTTCTTATTTTTGCTGCCCAAGCAATCTTATCATTTAACTATATATATTTCAATGTTGACAAATCAATTTTAACTGTATTTTATGTTTGAATATGCATTGAATGTTTTTAATTGTACACATGACCAATTCAGCCATTAGGCTGCGACACATGTTTTTAATAAACCTTGAATTGAATTGAAATGAATTGTGGGGCGGGTATTAAAGGTACATTCCATCTCCCCAGTCAGGAGGGAGTTAATCCCCCCCTCCTCCGTCCTGCTAATTAATTTCTGGATATTTCTTTCCTCTTTTGATATGCTTTGTAGTTATGTAATTTATTGTTTTCTAGTGACAAGTCTAATGATTATTCTGATTGGTGTGCAATCAAACTTTTTTTTATATTCGTAACTTTGCATTCCCACTCTTCTACTCTCCCTCTCTCCTTCTCTCTCTCTCTCTCTCTCTCTCTCTCTTGCTGTTTCACAAAAGGCTGATTAAGCAGTCCTTTAACGCACAAACAACAGATATTATGATTATATATTCTTTTCAAATAACAACTACTGAAAACAGTTTTTTTCAAGAGAATTGTACTGATAAACAATTGAATAAAGATTAAAGAAAGACCTGCGATGAGGCTCGTACAATTCAGATCAACAGCAAGCAAACATTTATTTATTTAGTCTTCTTTAAAAACACAGGGTAGCCCTATTCAGTGCCGCAACGCCTGCTTTGCAAAAGGGGCCCGTATCAAGTGGATATTACAATGTATAAAGTTAAAATACTACATAAAACAAACAAATAAATACATTAAATACATGGCAACTAAAGCATAAATGTACAGCAGTGTTATGGTAGCTTGTTAATATAAAATAACATCAATTGGTTTTAGTTATTGCGATATCATATAATAGACTGTTGTAGCCGTAGGTTTGTTTAATATATCTAATGTCGGTGATATTTAAACAAGCATTGCTGGTGAATTAAAAAGTTTGCTTGCTGTATATGAGAAGAAGCATTTTCTATATTCAGTTCTTGGTTTCGGTAGGTATTATTGGCAAGAAATGATATATCGAGTACAAGAGGCGACATTACGTTTAGATACTATAGTATATAGATTAAAGAGGTATTGCGGGGCAAGCTTATGCACTAAATTGTACAGCATAACAAAAAATGAAAGCTTATTCTTTGTTCAATTGGCTGTCATTTAAGAGAGTGAAGAAAACTAAATGATGGTGTTTTATAGTCAGCATTCAAAACCATTCTAGCGTATTTGTATTGACATCTTTCAATCCTCAATATATCCTTTTATGTTAAAGAGCCCCAAACAGTACAACAATAGTAAATGTGCGAAAGTATGAGTGTAAAATACAATTGTTTCAAATTTGTATTAGTTAACAAGACTTGCTTCTTCGTATACACAGGCCCCTACCCCTGGTTCCGAAAATAGGTTAAAAGAAAAAAGAAGACGGACCCCACCTCTGACCCCAGCCCCTGACCATATCCCCCTCCATCGTTGAGCAAAATAAAATTAGTGCGCACTAGCCCCCCCCCCCCCAACCCCACCCCGCTTATTCGCCGGGTGTTTCGCCTCTAAATATTTTCTCATGAATTGGGCCCCCTCCCTCGCCGCCAGATGGATCCGCCCCTGCGTATACATGCAATTGATCGACAGATTTTTTTAAAAACTACTTCGTCAACATGACATGCCCAATTAACATTGTGTTCGAAAATTACACCAAGGTGTTTAAGTTTAATGACAGTTTCTAGTAATTGACCCCTCATAAATATATGAAAATCAAAAGTGTTTCTTTGCCGACGGGATGAATTTTTGTTTTGTTTTTTGTCTGAGTTAATAATAATTCCAGTATTTTAAAAACATTCATTGAGCCTATTATTTTGATTGTAAAATTGACTGCACTATCTTTGTATCGAAACCTGAATTCCATTTAGCTCAATCGTCCGCATAAAGTCCTTTCTTTCATTTTTTCATTTATTTTCATATTTCTCATAAACATACATATACATATACATTTTTTTTCAATAATACATAATAATAACAAAAATAAGTGGTCAATATAAATAACTGATTTAACTAAGAGAAATATGATGGGACCTACATGAAAGCAAGCTTGTAAGGCTGTAAGGCTTGTAAGGCTGTAGGCCCCAGTGAGAGTGTAAGTATGTGGATTAAAATTTAGATTCGAGATACCATTCATGAACATATACAAAACAAGTGGTCCTAGTATAGATCCTTGTGGGACTCCTATTCGGACGAGGAGAAGGTCATTTATTTTTCCTTTAAGAAATACATATAGCTCCCTGCCTGTTACGTAAGATTCAAACCATTTCAATTCAACTTCATCGACTCCAAAGTTCGACATTTTTAACAAAAGTAAGTCATGGGGTAAAGCGTCAAACGCTTTTCTAAGGTCAAGGAATGCAGCGCCAACAAATTTATCGTCATCAAAGTTCTCATATAAAAAGTCGCAAATTTATGTTAAGCATGTTAATGCGGCTGAGTGATTGGGACATAAGACCGTCTGTAGAATTTTTTTTTTGTTCTCAAACGCATTTAAAGCCATATAGATTTTTGGTGAGCCTCATCCCCACCCCCCCCCCCCCCCCCCCCCACACATATTCTTTTACTCCACTTTTTGCAAAGCAAGGTACTAACAGAGACCTGACGTTATGATGAACAAAATCACTTGAGCCGGTGTAAAAAATGAAGAGTGAATTATCTTCTACTTTTTAGTCGATATTTAAATCATTTTTGCCAATCTGTGTTAATTTAATACTTACCGAATATATACATAGTGGATTATAAATAAACGTCTCTGCAGAATATTCAGGAGTGAAATATGTACACACTATATATTCACACTATTATTAATCACTGCACATGGCCTCTAAATTGGCTACATAAGAAGGGCCGTTACTAAAGGGGGTAACATCCCTCCCCCTTTCTAGCCTTGTCTGCAAATCACAACGAAAACAACAACACATCTACTTTTTGTTCATCCCATCTTTTCTGATTTTTTTTGTTGTATCCGTTGTCAGCCAATTTGTTTATCTGACGACTGTTTTTTTTGTTTTAAACAAAATCTCTGTAATTGGCACTTTTCAAATTTTTTGTTTCCTAATTGTTGTGTTATTTCAAAATTACTATTTTGCCATCCCCTCCCTCAGTTTCCCATCGGTGTAGCGGCGCCCGTATTCATAGCTGCGTGCTTTCTAGAAACAGTCCTAATCTTCAAGAAGTGCCGAATAGAATTTAGCTCCGGTTCGCCTTTCAAAGCGAATGTAGACGTCGCAAGACATTCTTCGCCGAGTAAGCACAAACCCTCGCAGGCGATGAACGTATAACACGAGCAACGGACATCGGTAAGACACAACTGACTGCATTCGATCATGGACGAAACCGTGTATGATGACAGAACATAGGCATCGATGTGGGCGACATTGCTAGCTAGTAGTCGGAAGTTTTTGAAGCTCGTGTGACCTGTTTCGGTGGTTATAAAGTTAAAGATAAAATACAAAATATGAGTTTGACTTTTAACGAATTCAAGGTAAAGTAGTGAGTGACATATAGCAAAGAGCTGCAATTAATTATACCCCTTTAGACAAATTATCTGTTGCTGAATATGTAAATTAGGTAAGCTTTGTAGGTTGCAGGGTTATTACCCAGAGGCGCTGGAAGGAAGGTACCGGGTACATCTGCGTAATGACACACGAGGCGTTATTGTTACTGCATCAGTGATTTGTTTGGTCTATGAGGCGCCGTGATAAAATATAGTGACACCGTATAGTCAATGCAGGGATATGTGAGTTAAACTCACATATCCCTGGTCAATGCAAATATTAGGTTTAATTAGCGTAGTATAGGTAAGTCGACACAGCGCCAATTGCTAAAGACATAACCCATGTTTACAGGTGTGTGTGGGTGGGCTGGGGGAGACTGGAACGCACTAAATACAAATTTACCTCTGTCCTGAGAAGATGAGCGACGTGGAGCCGAAGACATTGTCTGGGTTGTGTGCGTTGACGCTGTTGCAGGAGTGGTGTCGGTAGCCTGTTCAGAAGTAGGCGAAGCAGCATCTGTTGATCCTTGCCCTGCTTTTGATGTTGATGATGCTTTCGAGGTTGGTGTCGTAGAGCCACTCGTTGTTACAATATTGTCAGTCTGAGTTTCGGATAACGTCATTTGATTTAGTGTGGTGTTTGGGTTGAACCTTCGAGAGAAGTGGCAGCTCCTGGCGTTGTCTGCTGTACAGTACTTGATAGGAAACCTGCTGACGTTGAATTGAATATGGCGATAGTTGTAATGAAAAAGGATGACAATTTCAATTAGAAGATGACGATTAGACACAAAACAGTTTCTTTACAAGGATAATTCGTGGGTAATGGCTTTTTTTAAAAACCATGAATGACTTGCAAGGCGGGAAAAGAATTATCTTCATAACATCAAAAACAACTATATTTATCAGGGTACATTATATAAACTGATGTAAGTACTTTTCTGTAGATCACTGGATAAAAAACGTGAAAAAACCCATGAAAACCCCTATTAATTGTTAAAACTGCTATGGATCATCAGTATATATTCACCTCCTTCTTTTTCGCAGATATAATAGTGCGCGTGATCATCAGCAAATTTATCATCGAACCATTGATTTGACTTCCCTGTTTCTATTACGAAACACATTCCTCCTTCTTTGAAAGTCTTTGAATCAGCTGCGAACTTAGAGTAGGTCAGACTCGAACCGTCCAGCCAAGTCACACTGGATAATCCTATCCAGTAATCCTCGTTTTCAACGGGTAGGTTGTCTTCCAGAAATTCTTGTTCGTCCTCTGATCCGATGTAGACAAGATGCATTCCAAGGTCGTCACAGGATGATTTTGACGTGTCGAAGTTTGACTTGCTTTGCGCGAAGTAATAACAGGATTCGTCATTCTCAGTGTGGCCACCGGAACAAGCTGCAAGAAGAGACAATCATGAATTTCCATATGATTTAGTATAGTTTCATTTCATTTTATCCGAAAATGATTAAATTATAGAGTTTTATCTGTTGTGCTTGTTAGTTGACCATGCTTTCAAGTGTTCTTTTACTGACTTGGATTTAAAAAAAACATTGTAATCATATCCTTAATTTTAATAATGCAGTATCTTGACCAGCCACATTTGATTCTTTTTATATATCATTTCTTGCAGTTTATATGCACTAGTAACAATTCTTATTACCAATTTGATTTTGAAGTATATTTACAGTACTCTTGTTTGGTCACTCATGATTATTGCTATTTATATTTTTGGCAGTACTATTCTATCGTTATTTAAAAAAAAAATTATCTTGATTATTTCCTGTTTAATCATGGAGGTTTACGGTACACCATGTGTAAAGTCCTCGAGGGACTGAGGAAAGTAGATAGAAAATAGAAGTGAGATGAAAGGCGAGAAAGTGGAGGTTGGAAGGAAGAGTATCTTTCAGAAGTGAGTATAGTCCTGAAAAGGACTGTAAACCAGAAAGTTGTGGGCAGGATGGGAGGTTTGAGTAGAAGACTGGATTGAGTTG
This sequence comes from Strongylocentrotus droebachiensis, assembly GCA_035222895.1. Classification (NCBI taxonomy): domain Eukaryota; kingdom Metazoa; phylum Echinodermata; class Echinoidea; order Camarodonta; family Strongylocentrotidae; genus Strongylocentrotus; species Strongylocentrotus droebachiensis. The sequence continues at coordinate 61,266 of JAVYIG010010347.1, forward strand.
GAGAGTTGAGTAGGCGAGTAGAGTTTGCAGAGTAGGAGCAGGAGAGTAGACTCGACGTTTCGGACAGGTTGACTGTCCGTCTTCACTCCTGAAGACGGACAGTCAACCTGTCCGAAACGTCGAGTCTACTCTCCTGCTCCTACTCTGCAAACTCTACTCGCCTACTCAACTCTCCAACTCAATCCAGTCTTCTACTCAAACCTCCCATCCTGCCCACAACTTTCTGGTTTACAGTCCTTTTCAGGACTATACTCACTTCTGAAAGATACTCTTCCTTCCAACCTCCACTTTCTCGCCTTTCCATCTCACTTCTATTTTCTATCTACTTTCCTCAGTCCCTCGAGGACTTTACACATGGTGTACCGTAAACCTCCATGATTATTCATACCACCATGCAAACCTTCAAACATCATCTATTTCTGTTTGTTTTAAATATGTCATTTGATGTACCATTGTCATGTTTATGTTAATTCGATGTATTTACATTGTTTCACACGGCCCAAATGGAAATCAGTCTTGTAACTGTTTGGGCATTTTAACGGAGTATAATACAGATATCAATTCAATTCAATTAAAAAGGGATATTATATACACATTTTTTCGAACTCTTTTATCTTGATTGTGTGCTGTACAACAATTGAATATTAAACAAACTAAGGCAATTATCAAACTTGGGCACCTCATATGCGGGCAGAGAAGGGGTGTATAGTACTTTAATCCAATCTAGCATTATAAAATTACATTGCCATTATAAAAATATGTCAAAATCGCTTGCTTCGCTCACTCTAAAATAATGAGAAGTTGACTTTACAATAAGAAACGGATCCGTCGTTACTGTGCTCGTGAGCCTACGATTATGAACGATTTTTTCATAAATAGGTTTAACGATATTATTCTGGCATAATTTTGTTGGTATTTTTTTTACAAATCGTAGAAGATGAAGACCTCCCAACGTGCACACGATCAATGAGTTTCTACTCAATATTCTGTACTTACCAGCATTGCCTTCTATTTCGTTTTCACAAATGTAATAGTACGACTTGGAACAGCTGTCGTAATACCATAAATAATTGTAATCTCTTTCCATCCGGAAACAGATTCCTCCATCACCGAAGACAGGACTATATGTGAAGTCGTTGTTATCATCTTTTACGAAGTTCTTGTAGTCTAAGCTTGAGCCATCTATCCAGGTCAGTTGGGATAAACCTATCCAATACTTATTACCAGATATGCTATTCTGCGTGAAGATTTGTTCTTCCTGTGACCCTATGTAAACAAGATGCATTCCAAGGTTTTCGCAGGCTGATTTTGACGAGGCGAAGTTTGACTCGCTGTCTGAGAAATAATAACACGACCCGTTATTTTCGCTTTGATCAGATCCACAAGCTGCAAATAAAAGAGAGAGAGAGAGAGAGAGAGAGACAGATAGACAGATAGACGAGAATGGGAAGAAGAGATGAATGGAAGATATATGAAAGGAGTATGGGCACAGAGAGGGAGAGTAGAGCGGGATTGATCAAATAAATATTTCATATATAATATATTGTTATTTGTTTTTTTCCTGAGTGTATATTTTTAAGCCTTTTCTGAAATCCAAAATAATGAGAAGAAGAACAATATGGCAGGTCGTGATGAAGAATTAATTACAAAATTTAATGGATGATATATTACTATTAAACAAGGAGCTCGAAAATCCAGACAAAAGATCGCCGGGAAAGTTTGTAATACAATTTAGATAATAGGTAGTAAAGTATTATATTGTGAACAAAAACTATGCATTTTTCTTTACAATACTGTAATTGGCTTTAATTTGTTTTCATCAATATATTTTGACGTTTGAATGTAAATAAACATCCCAATCGAGACACACACGAAATCAATGTGATAGAAATATAGGGATGAAAGAAAGGTGATAAGAAGACATCTATCAAGTAACTCACCTAGATCAGCAATCACTGGGCTTTGTTGGTTTAATATAACGAAGATAATGAAGAAAGATAACTCCATCTGCATAAATATATAAGAATAATAATAATAGTCACTTTTGTATTGCACTTATTACATACATTCTAATTATCATCACCTCGGTCATTGGAGTATTCATGGGGAGTTTTCCACCAGGCGCATATTTACAAGCGCACACATGCCAATCCATCCACATTAACATTCAAATTCTACCGGGTATCCATTTAACACCTGGGTGGAGAGTGGCAAATATATAAGAAAGTCTTGCCAAAGGACATTAGTGCCGAGTTGGAACTCGAACTGCAAACCATATGATCCACAGTCCGGTGACATATCCACTAAACCACAACACCTCCTACTAATAAGGACTTTTAGATTTGCGCGTCAACAGAGAGAACTGCTACATGCCACGTCCTTTTAAGGCACTGTGATGTCCTTTTAATACCCCCTTCACATACACGGATTTTCTTACGAGTCCTTACGGATCGCACAAACTCACGGATCTTTCACGGATCCAAACGATTTTACCACTTTTTACGACCGGTTTAAGAGTTATTACGAGCTGTTTGCGGTTTATTACGGATTATTACGAGTTATTACGATGTATTTACGGCAACAGTTCACGATTTGTTACGAGTTGTCACGGATAACTACGAGCAACTAACGTGTTAGTTACGACCTGTTTACGTGTTGTTACGAATAGTTACGAGTAAGTTACGAGTATTTACGAGTCCTTACGATTTTTAGCCAAAAAATAACAACTGACAATGATGTGTTCGAATTTGCAGCTTTTATACCTTTCCCCAAATCGTAAACATTTCGTAAGCATACGTAAAGTATACGTATCTATTCGTAAAGTACTAATAACTACACGTAATATGCTCGCAATAACCGTATCAATCCGTAAAGCCATCGTAAAATGACCCGAATAAAATCGTAACAAAACAATGGTAGTACATTTTATGCTGCGAAAAGATTCAATCAGTTTAATGTTGGCCATTACAAGAAGTGGGTTATTGATGTAGACAAATGCTCCGTACCCTTTACAGCTCATTCGATGTATGTTATTACCAAAGAAGAAAAAAGCCAGTCAGTCACTCAATGGTGTCTGACAGTGCAGTCTAGCAAGTATACGGGTTTCCTTGCATATTTTGAATATTAGGACACGGCTTACGTTTAAATTTCACAGATAGGACATACATGACATATTCATAATTCCTGCAAAGTTCTAAAGAATCTGATGTGGCTGCAAAAGGGACTTTAAAAAGACGTCACACGTAGCATTCCACTATGTCGACGAGCAAATCTAAAAGTCCCTAATGACTCACTGAGGACTAGTGGACGAAAGCGCTTATCATTACTCTGGAATGAGAATAGGAAAAATGCACGAACAATACCTTCCCATTTATTCAATTCAGATACTACACTTTAGCAACAAAGAGCACATTTATATATTTATGATAAATATGCGCTTTTCTTATATTTTTAGAGTTAAAAGTATGATTTGGTAAAACAAAACATTAATTCATGTATACCACGTGAATAAAGTTTTCCTTATAATTAAAAATACATACCTCGAACTACTTGGTGTTTGCAACTCACTGACCCTCAATTTTACCACTAAAGTGTATCCTCTCGGTTGGACGAGGTTCAGTTCAAAGGCATTCTCGTGAAAACCTCAACATTTATATATCATATCAGTGCCTACAGGTATGAAATGACTTCCATCGTAATTGATTGTGGCCCTAATACACCAAATCTTGGTCTTTGAAACCGAGATTATGTTGAAATTCTGGTTACAATTGATTAAATTATACTTTCCATGCATTACATTCATCATTCTGACCCACATTTTTCCTTTACCATATCAGTGATAAATCCCGCGCCTGACGTCAATAGCGATGCAGGCAGTATTTGGTCGACTCACTCTTTGTTTTTCTATTCTATGTTTCGTACATTATTTGGACCCATAATTTCCTATATATGACATCAGTGATAAATCGGCCCTTTGTTAGCTAATCCATAAGGTATCAACATTTTATCCAGAGCATCCATTCTGATCACCATGGCACAGTTCAATACAATAGTTATTAGAGGATTCGTTCCGAATACAATGGACAAATTCGATATATTCGTAATCATGTTTTTTTCAATCAATGCAGAGGGGATAGACATTTTCCATCGATCATGTAATAGTAATGGGGGATGAACCTCTTTGAGGTGAGATGAGAGGAAAAGTGAAATGAACCTGAAATTGATATTGGTTTCCTTTCTAGAATGCAATGCACTATTTCTAAATGTATAGCATTGGCGTTACCATTAGTCTATAAACAAGGGGGAAATCCGCGAAATGTACCAGTAAAAACACTGGTAATGAAAGATTTGTCAAGTATTTCATGCATGACACTCCTTAAAGTAGATATTCATTGATTTTAAAAACTAACTTTATTTCATTATTGCAAAGTTGAAACTTTGATGCGACAAGGTTATCGAAATTCAATGCTTGGAACCATTCGAAGTAATGAGTATTATAAATTATTAAACGCTTAAATACAGCCGCGGCATAGCACCTGAAGAGCTCTCCGAACGCTGCTGAGATGTGTGAGATCACAGTATGGACTTGATTTGCACAAGCAGACGATGTCCCATGACATCTCACACATTTTCAGTGCCTGTGTTTTCATCTTCTCTTGAGTTCTTTCTCTTACTTCACTACCGTCAGGCTAAATGTATAATCTATTGCCTCACTCTAACCCCGCGCATGGTTTTATTTTGATGACAAATGCAGCGATACAAAAACAAAGGAATCTGTCGCTTGTAAACAAAATAAGACGCCATTGTATATTCAGCTGCGCACACCGCTGTATGTTCGGCGTCTCAAGAGGGAACAAATGCCGTTCCGGGTTTTTGTTTTATTTGAAAGTCTGGTTTCTTTGATTGTTAATTAACCCCTATCCTGTGTATTTACAAGTAAAAGATTTTAGTTATCAGAATCGGGTTTATCCCCTTTTAATCATTTGACATGCCATTACATTTATATACACTAAACTCATTATAATTTGACAAATAATAGCTTTGCACCTATGTTCATTCTTTATGGGATGTCGTCCGCTTGGGCAGTATTGGTCCATATATGAAGAGTTTCATTCCAAAAGGAGCTAAATCCACTTTGGGTACTTCTGAGTAAATCACCCTTTTTTTAATTTCTCTACTTTCCCTTTAGCCATGGACTTTAAGTTGTTATATATTTTAAAGGTGTCACTCTGGACCAATAATATATGATGAGAACAAATCTACCAGTTTTTCCTGATTTTTACTAATTTTTTTTGAATTATTTTTTTCTTGGATTTAGCTCCTTTTGGAATGAAACATGATATTGTACCTGAAATTTTTTATATTTTCTCATAAAGTCACTGTAATTTATTCAAATTTAGTAGCAAACCTTTCCTTTTAAATAATAATAGTGAAATCACAACTAAAAAAAGCTTTTGAAAAGAAAGTAAACAACATATCACATTTTCATTCCAAAAGGAGCTAAATCCGTTTCATTCCAAAAGGAGCTAAATCCATGTTTCATTCCAAAGGAGCTAAATCCGGAAAATCTAAGAATTAAGTAAAAATCAGAAATAAGTGGTAGAATTTTTTTTTTATCATATATTATTGGTCCAGGGCGACACCTTTAACATATATAACAACATGAAGGTACATTGCTAAAGGGAAAGTGGAGAAATACAAAAGGTGATTTATTCAGAAGTACCCAAAGTGGATTTAGCTCCTTTTGGAATAAAAAATGATATTGTACCTAAATTTTGTCATACTTCCTGGTGAAATTTTCCAATGTAATATAGTGCATTTTGTCCCCATGTAGGAAATCATTATTTCAAGACAAATAACTCCATTTTGATAAAATATGGATTTAGCTCCTTTTGGAATCAAGCTCTTCATATAGTGACGTCATTAAAACATCGTTATTTTTCCGGCGAATCTCTCGTTTATCCCAGCTGCTATGGAGGTGGTTGTATTTATATTTTTATAAATCACCCGATATGCAGTTGACCTAAAGCTTGTACGATGGCCATCAGTTAGCTTACCAGTTTCTAGTGATACATTAGTTGACATAATTGTGATTTTCTTTGAATTTCACCTTTAAAAAGGCTTACTTCGAATCATCGAGTCATCGCGTCGGGTTGGGTGGTCATTTTTACCCGAACTTTTGTAAAAAACATGCCCCTTTATTCACGAAATGTCGAGGGTAATATTTGTGAAACAAACCCTCCTCATCTACAAATGGTCTGGTCCAATTTACCTGACACTTTGTGTGAAAACCCTACGGCAAATCTATGAAAGATCGCGTGACCTTCCGCTTTCGTTTCACAAAAGGTCGTGTATTAAACGCGGCTACCCGACCGGACGCGAATGACCCGATGATTCAAAGTAAGACCTTAAAAGCGATTATGTGAAATGTGTCCGGTACGACTTAAATCATTGTCAATTTACTTCAGCTAACAACTAGAAATATCACGATCATGATCGTTGATTCATGGTAATGATACGACAATAAGGTAATAATCAACGGTTTATCTCCATTTTTTTTTTCTTCTTCATTTTGCCGTAATAATAGAGGTGTTGTGGTCCAGTGGATAAGTCTCCGGAGCTGTGAACTACAAGGTACGGGGCTCGATTCCCTGTCATAACACAAACTTTAATCTACATTCGCCACACTCCTCACAGCTAGGTGAATGGTACCTCGAACGATTATTCCTGCCGGAGTTATAAGCTAGGGTTTTAGTTTTCAAAGCCCCTTTGAAGCACATAGCTTAAAGCCCCACTGTCCTACATGTAGCTACTTGCTCCCTCTATAGAGAAACTTCCCCAAACGGTGCATGTTGGTCCCCCATGATCCTCTATTTATTATCTTATTTGAGAGCTGAGTTGATGAGATAGACATAGTCAGTGACATCGGTGTGTGGTTTAATCCCTCCTGGCCAAACTAGTGCAGATAAGCTTTATTATATCCTGCATACTAAGAATCTTGCAATCTGATTGGTCTATACGAGGTCACATGATCAATGATAGATAAGTACTATCTCCCTGCGATAGGACTTTTGTACAGTAATTTTTTGCTGCGGCCCCCACTTCCCCATTGAATACGCATAGCAAAGTAGGTTACGCGAAATGTCAAAATTAACGCGCATCGACTTTATTACATGTATGCATGTTGTGCTTTGTAAATTCCAGCTGAAGCTAAACTGTCTGCATAATCAGTTCTTTTAATTATGTAAAATTCACTTTAAATAGATCTTATTGCCGATGTAGGATATAAAACGAATATTAACCTCCTTTACTCGGGCAATGGATACAAACTATCATCGCCTCGGTGATCTCGGGGCTATGTACCATCATCCCTCGCCTTGCGGCTCGGGATGATAGTAGCCCCGAGAACACCTAGGCAATGATAGTTTGTATCCATTACCCTCGTAGTCGATTAATATTTGCTTACTGTGTTATGCGCTTTACAAGAACGGAATATCATTACTATCCATAATAGGTGAACAGTTTTATCCGTATAAGATATATCCTACGGAATTTTCACCCTCCCCTCCAACTTTTATTACCGTGGTTAATCACAAATTATGCCTGGATTACATTTGCCCCGGGCGCCGTACGATAAATTAGTCTAGAATTTTCTGTGCGATTTTGGGGGCATCGTAGGAGGCTACGGGCTGCGATGTTTGTGTTAACAATATCTACGAGCACCGTGCCATTTCTTGTATTGGCCCTCGGGGGCAGGCCAATCCTTACAGAGGCTGCTTGGAGATTGTACGGAAATCGTGACATTTCAATGCAGTAGCCGTGCAGTAGCCGTGCAGTCTCCGCAGCCTCGGCGCGGAAATCGTACGGAGTCCGTCCAGCTTCCGTGCAAAGGTTGCACGGAGAAGGCGCGGTGAACGTGCAGCCGCCGTGCCGTTTTAAGCGTTTTTTTGCCTACATTTTCACCGAAAGATCGTGCGTTTTGCTGCACGATCAGTGCAAGTCCTCCGTGCGATGCCCGTGCCACGGACCACGGACTTACGATGTTTCAAAATTGTATAACTTTCTGCGAAACAAAATCGTAGAGGCCGCGGAGCCCGCGAATCTGTACGAAAATCTCACGGCCGCCTCCTGCCTCCGTACGGAGCCCGCACGGAAAAGGAGATACGGGCAGGATACGGGCTCCGTATATTAATCGCAGGCCAAGTGTAATCCAGGCATTAGCAGGTACCCCCCTACCACACATAATGTCATGAGTGGAAAATTGTAGATTAATGATTCGCCAAAGGACGTTAGATTTTACTGACATTGTTTTGCAAATGGATGGCCAGGGTTTACTATACATACGCCGGCTTCGATACGCCACTGCACTGGCTAGTTGCATACCGTTATAAATATTTAACACATTGCCAAAGGGCATTTGTGACGAGGTAGGACTCGAACCGCGAACCATGTGATCCAAAGTCCGGTGACATATCCACTAGGCCACGACGATTACTCTACTAACGAATCACTGAGCATTAGTGGACGAAACCGCTTACCATTTATTTGTAATGGTATTACTCTGGAATAAGAATAAGGAAATATGCACGAACAATACCTTCCCAATGATTCAATTCAGATATTACACTTTACCAACTAAGAGCACCTT
>JAVYIG010010348.1:0-69910 GCA_035222895.1 Strongylocentrotus droebachiensis
ATTAAAATATTCTTTACACTTCACTTGACATGCGTGCAAATTGTTCGCGGAGATCGGCCGCTTCACGGCCGAGATCTTATGGGGGGCCATAATGCCCCCCCCCCACTTTTCAAGAAAAGTGTGGGGGGGGGAGCTCGAGGCTCTCGATCCCCGCCGTACCTCGGGCCCTGACATGTAGGAATCTCGAGAATCATATTTTATGCCTGGCTGTAAATTTAGAAATTTGTCATTTTCCAACAAACACATACAAACGTATAATTGACTAAAAAGTGAGGAAAAATTTCGAAAATTATGTCATTTCAGCATTATTTGTAATCTACCCTTGTGGAATTAGAAATAAACCACGTTTGAATTTGATTTCTCCCAAGCCCCCCCCCCCCCCCCCCTATCAGTACGCCAGTATCTCCTCTTTTCCTTTTTTTTTCTTTCCCTTTCCTTCCATCTCTCTTATTTTTTTTTTGATTGGGGGTGGGGGGGGGGGGGGGGTTAACAGCCTGGGAGGCAAGGCCCTTTTGCCCCCCCCCCCCCGATCTCCTTCTTCCCCCCTTTTCTTTTCATCTTCCTCTTCTTTCTTTCCCTTTTTCTCCTTTTTCCCTTTCCCTTCTTTTCCTTTCTTCTCTTTTTTTTTTTTTTTGCGGGGGGGGGGGGGGCCAAGGCCCGCTCGGCCCCCCCTGGATCCGCGCCTGCCTTGACCCCGCGCCAATTAACGCTACGCTCTACCTGATCGTAAATAATTTAGCCTCCCCCCACCCACTTCGAAAAACGTTCAGCGGGGCCTGCATGTAGGAGTGGGGTGATGCGGATCCCCCCCCCCCAACAAACAAGAAAAAACGTTTTTGCTCAGTAAGCCACTGCTGGTCACCATTACGTACCAATATTTGGCTCGCATAATTTCAAATTTGGGCCCCCCCCCCCCCCTAAGAAATCCTGGATCCGCGCCTGATCAAATGTATATATTTATATATATAAATATATATATATAGAGAGAGAGAGAGAGAGAGAGATGGAGAGAGAGAGAGAGAGAGAGAGAGGGAGGGAGAAGGTATGGGAGAAACAAAGGAAAGAAAGCTGGTATAGAAATCTGAAGAAATGTTACTTACTATTGGCTGCAGTTAAAGGGAGGCGTTACTACTTCAACCAGAAGGGATTAGACCGCCCAGCGAGCCAGCGAGGTCAGTGTGACATGTGGCTCTATCTCATTAACTCAGCTCTCATTTAACATAAGAAAAAGAGGATCATGGGGGACCAACAGGCACCGATTGGGGAAGTTTTCTATAAAGAGGGAGCAAGTAGCTTCAAGTAGGACAGTGTGCCTTTAAATAAATTAGATAATAGTAAAAGACTTATTTTTCGACTTGTGCTATCTCAAGTCCAAATACATTTTCTCTTCTTTTCTGTGTTATTCACAAATTTTGCGTGTGCAGCCCCCCCCCCCCCTACTCGTCCGCTTACACACACACACACACACACACATATTCTCTCTACCTCTCCTTTCTCTGTCTAAATATCTCTCTCACTCTTCCTTACTCTCTCTCTCTCTCTCATCATATCATTCTCTATATTTCACCTTCATTCGCTCTGTATTTGATTTCCTCTCCACCATCTACCTCCCTTCTCATTACCTTTCTCTCCCAATCCATTTTTTCCTTCTTGATATCATGTTTTTATCTCTTCCAAGTTATGCTGATAATATTCACGAAGTCATGTACGTACTTGTAACTAGATGGGATGGGGAGGCGGGGTTCGAGGTTTCGAACACTCCCGCCAGCCTAATATAATTACATGTATAGAGAGCAGATATCGTTTCAAAGAGAAATTGAAATATCTAGCACAAACTAATGCTATGAAGAATTTCGATCAAGACATCAAGAAATACATATTTTAATGCGGACAGTAGCTATCATGACTAGAATAAACAAAAACAAAAAATCGCCATGACTCTATACCAGGCCTAAAAAGAAGGGGGTGGTGATGTCAATGCCATTTGACACGGTACAAACTGTTTTCACTATCTCCCCCCCCCCCCTCCTATTACATGGGAAACATTGTTGATTGTATGACTACATTTCCACGAGCTTTCAGGAGGACACCCCTTACAGTTATACTCGTTTTTATGTTCATATTTCCGGGTAAAAATAATGTCCTAAATTGTCCTGGCTGTAAGAAAATCCCTCTCATTCCATAACTATTCTCTGTAAGTTCGTTTCGAAAGGACAACAGATTGCTAGTTTTCATGTTCTCGCATTTCTCATCACTGCTTATTTGATTTGATTTGATATGATTTATTTATTTCTGTTTTCTATTTCTTTTGCAGTTTTACAAATATATAACAAAAAAATAATTGCAAATTGTATACATGACAAAAGAGTATATGTAGAATAAAGTAAGATTGGCTGTAACTAATCGAAAACATCGAACAGGAGGGTTGACAAAGTAAGCAAAGCTTGATAGTATGACTACCCTCAAAGGATACATAATAATACAAATATGGAGGAAAAATATTGGAAAAAGTGGGAGAAGAGAGAGAGAGAGAGAAAGAAAAAAAAGGCGTGTACATCAAGATTCCTGTTTTGAAATGCTTGAATAGGACGGGGACATCCCATCCTCCTCCTTTCTCGCTCCGTCCATCCATAGTGTTGTGACCTTTTCGTCTAAACTGTGAGAAACACGGGTACACATACATTTCGTTGTAATATGATATAATATTCCTTTGACACAGCGTTTTACAATAAAAAGGTGAACTATCATACAACAATGTGATAATATGTGTGAAGTATTTAAAATGCTATTAAAAACATGCACATTTTGTTGTGACTGGCATACTTTAAAGAAATGTACGTAAATGTATATAATCATAAAGCATTAACCTATTCTACAGTGACTGTCATGTTCGACATGTTTGATGGCGAGAATTTCTATATTTTCAGAGGTCGGTATTCTTAAAGAAATCTCATTGACACCGAGAGATTTAAGATACAATGTTGTATTAAAAAAGACAATGAGAAAAAAAAACTTAATTTTACCTCGAATTATCATCATAGCTTCTCGTGTTATGTTCCAAATCTTAATCTACAGAAAAGTTCGTCGTTCAAGAGGTTTCATGGACATGGGTTGAAGTTCACAAGCTACAGAAAGAGAAAGGAAATATTAGAAAAAAGAAGGAAGCTAAAAAATACAGGAATATCAATTGTGGAAGATTTGACGACAAAGAATCAGAAATTGCTTGCAACTACACGCAATACCCAAGGGGTACAATCTGCATGGTCTTCGGATGGACGAATAATTGCCTTGATTCCTGCAAGTGGAGGGAAAAGTATCACAAAACTCATCACCTGTGATAATGACCTTCAACATATAATAACTCACTGACAAATGACGTCATGATATACTCTTGCCTCTCGAAAATGACTATAGTAACAATGAATTGACTGTAATCCACCTACTCCAAATGGATACCGTTCCATACCTGATTTGTTTGCTGTTGTTGTTGTCATTGCTTGCTTTGTTTGTTCTTTTTAATTTACTTTAGGTATGCTCTGTGTTATATGTAATTGTGTAGTGGAACCTAATACTCTATCTTGCCTCATATGTTGTTCTCAATCTGATAGCTTTTACGAAAAATCAAAATATCTTGAAGTATGTACCTCTGTAGAAAGGGATCTCTGCAATTGTCTTTTTCCATCTTGTTCTCATAACATATTTGCCTTTAATAATACTGATGATATTGCATTTGAACATCTTTTTAAAAGGAATGTTAATACTTACCCATACCAACTTTTAAATAATCTCCAAAACATTGAAGATGTTTACTCTGATGACATGGATCATAATCTTGATGTCTTGGACTGTAAATATTATTTAGATGATGAATTCTTAACAAAAGCACTTGAATTTAAAGAAAATTTTAGTATTATTCACTTCAATTCTCGAAGCTTGTCTAAAAACTTTGATGCAATATCCGATTTTATATTTTCTCTTAATTTCGATTTCTCCATCTATGGCTTTTCAGAGACTTGGATCCATGAAAACACACCACATACTTTTAACTTACCTGGATATTCGTTCATACATAATGATCGCAAACATGCTAGAGGAGGTGGTGTGGGTTTGTTGATATCTGATCTTCTGGATTTTGTTACTAGACATGATATCTTAGAGTGTTCTGACTATTATGAGTCTTTATTTATAGAAATTGTTATTCCTAGAGGGAAAAATATTATTGTCGGTGTTATTTATAGAAAACCTCAATCAAAAGTCATGGATTTTAATAAACATCTTCAGTCTTGTTTAGAAAAATTGAATATCGAACATAAACAAGTATATATAATGGGAGATTTTAATATAAATCTACTGAATCACGATAATGCTTCGGTGAATGAATTTTTGAGTACAATACATTTGAATAGCTTTGTGCCCTTAATTGATAAGCCAACGCGTGTTACAGAGTCATCCTCATCTTTAATTGATAATATTCTTACTAATAACAATGGATCAAATGTGCTTTCTGGCTTATTTTACAATGATATTACAGATCATTTCCCAGTTTTTCAAATAACCCATTTTAAATTTCATGCACAATGTACTCCTACACGTAAATTTCGTCGTATAAATGAAAGTACTATTAGAGTTTTTGAAGAAAAGGTGTATAATGTTGATTGGAGTGATGTATTTAACTGTACAGATACTGATGAAGTTTATAATATGTTTATAGATATGTTATCCAAAGTTTACGATGATGTATTTGTAATGGGAGACAGTAAGACCAAAAGAAAAATTATTAAAAAGCCATGGATAACTGTAAGCATTTTAAAAAAGATAAGATTAAAAAATAAATTGTTTAAGAAGTATAGGAAAAATTGTACTGATGACAATAAGAAAAGATATGTCAAGGTCAGGAATAATGTTACTAAAATATTACGTTGTGCACGCATAAACTATTATAAACTTAAATTTCAGCTTTTTAAAGGAAATATGAAAAAAACATGGAATATGATAAATGAATTACTTGGAAAATGTAAGAAAAATTTACCATCATATGTTACTATAAATGGAATAGATGTACATGATGAAAAGGATATTGCTAATAACTTTAATACATATTTTGTAAATATAGGAGCCTCTATGGCTAACTCTATACAACAAGATGATAACTTTGTTGATTTTTTATCTGGAAGATGTAACAACACCATATTTTTAAAACCTGTAAAAGAAACTGAAATATTGGAAATTATTAAAAATATGAACTCATCTAGTAGTAGTGGCATTGATGACATTAGTCCCCTTGTTGTGAAAAAAATTATTTATGGTATTGTGAAGCCTTTATGCTTTATTTACAACCTATCATTCTCATCTGGAATAGTACCCTTGAAATTAAAAACAGCAAAAGTTACACCTGTCTACAAAAAAAAAGATATCCATGATATTTCAAATTATAGACCAATATCTGTTCTTCCCGTCTTTTCTAAGATATTAGAAAGGCTGGCTTATAATAGGATCTCTGATTTCTTGTATAAAAATACTATATTAAATGAATTTCAATATGGTTTTATGAAAAATGTTTCTACTGAAATGGCACTTATTGACTTACATGATTATATTGTTAATTCTTTTGCAAATAAATTATATACAGTTGGTGTTTTTCTCGACCTGAGTAAGGCATTCGATTCAATTGATTACTCAATATTGTTACATAAATTAAGTTATTACGGTATTAGAGGACTACCTTATTCATGGTTTAAAAGTTATTTACATAATCGAACTCAAGTTGTGTCTTACAACAATGTCATTTCAGATTCTTCTAATATTTCATTTGGTGTTCCTCAAGGATCGATTCTAGGTCCTTTGTTATTTCTTTTGTTTATTAACGATCTCCCAAATTGTTCTAAAATATTAAAATTTATATTGTTTGCTGATGACACCAATATCTTGTACTCAACAGATGATCATTTATCATTGTCAACTAATTTAAATAACGAACTACTAAAGGTCTCTAAATGGTTTAATGCCAATAAACTTACATTAAATATAGATAAATCAAATTATATGTTATTTTATACTGTGAAACAGAAACAAAAGTATAGTACTTTGCAAAACTTAGTTGTGAAACTCAATAATTCATCAATTGAACGTGTATATTGTACGAAATTTCTGGGTGTTTACATTGATCATGATTTATCATGGAAGACTCACATTTCTTATGTCAGAAAGAAGTTATCACAGAATATCGGTGTCATCAGCAAATTAAGCCATATCCTACCAAAATGCATTCTTATCACATTGTATAATACTTTAGTCCTGCCCTACTTATCATACTGTAATGTCGTATGGGCTAATACATATTCTTCCAAATTGGAAGCCATTTTTATATTGCAAAAGAGATTTGTAAGAATTGCCTCATCATCTTCATACTTGGCACATACTAAACCCTTATTCATAAAGTTAAGCATACTGAATATTTATAAATTAAATAATTATTTTAATTCAATACTACTTTTTAAACACAAGCTTGGTTTATTACCCAATAATTTATGCAATATGTTAACTTTAAACTGTTCAGTTCATAATTATAATACTCGAAATAGAATGAATTATTATTTATCTGCTATTACAAAACAATATGAATTACACTCTTTTAGACATAAAGCTCCTTCTGTATGGAATTCTTTACCGTCAGACATTACTTCTATTAATAGTTTGAACTCATTTAAAAGAAAGCTTAAATTATATCTTATTTCTAATAATCTTACATCATAAAAACACTCACTTACTCCACAGTGCAAATTTGTTTAGGGTTGTGCGGTCTACATGTATGTTTTTGTTTTTGCTTATTTTCTACTTTGTTTTGTTTTGTTTTGTTGTTTTTTGTTATTGTTTATTCAAATACCATATATTATTTTGTATGATTCCTATACTAGTTTTTTTCTGGTGGCTGTCCAGACAAACCCTCTAGGGTTTTTATACAGCAACCTAATTCCTATTTGTTTGTTTTTACTATCAATATTGTACTATGTTAATAATATTTATGTAAAAGTAATATTTTGATGTTACTGTTTTTTACAATGGAATTAAATAAATACTGAACTTGAACTTGAACTTGAACTTGAACTTACTTTGAAGAGATTCACTTCTCCATAAATACTTACACTAACACTTTCCGGCGCACACAACATGATCCGACTGCGATCTGTTTCTTGAAGAAGTAAGCTTGAAATCCCCTAAAAGTTAGATTCTATTAATCCATGAATATTCAAATCCTCAAACATTAATGATTTTACATGTTGAAATGTTCACATAAAATGGTGTTGTAAATTCCTCCAAAATCGGATCGCAGTCAGATCGTTTTAGTATGCGCTTAGCCTTACAGTAATGGGAATCAGTAAGTATAAACCTTTAAATGCAAATTCTCTTATTCAGCAAATGGTGATTGTAATTCTAATATTGAACAATAGAAAGAAACTGTAAGTATTATACAGTGCGTCCCAGAAAAAACGAAACCGAGAAGTATCGATGTTCTATCATAACTTAATCACAACTATAATTAATGAATGATACATATTTAGAAAGCTTAGAGTCTCCTCTTTCACGTGATGCTACTCAGATGATGCATATTTGACGCATGAGTGATTAAAAGTAATTTGAAGGAAGTAAACCAAAAAGACATTTGGCGGGTGGTATCTGAATTTCGAAGAAAAAATTCACATTTCTAAAAAGTTGAGTTTCTGCCCTTTCATATGACACCTCAATCAGGAAAAATGAGCGAGGAATGACAAAGTTCTGTTTGTTTAAAGTAGTGCTTGCATTTCCATAATTTTATTAAACGAATTCGTTTTCACTGGCTGCCCGCCGTATCAATAAACGAAATTAACAAAAGACTTAACTCCGTTTCGTTGACAATCAGCCGTAGACGAGAGTCTTCATGCATAGCTGATTGTCAACGAAACGAAGTTAAGTCTTTTGTCAAATCTGCTTTTTGCTACGGCAGGCACCCAGTGAAAACGAATTCGTTTGTTAAAATTATGAAAATGTAAGGGCTACTTTAAACAAACAGAACTTTGTTATTCCTCGCTCATTTTTCCTGATTGAGGTGTCATATGAAAGGGCAGAAACTCAACTTTTTAGAAATGTGAATTTTTCTTCGAAATTCAGATACCGCCCGCCAAATGTCTTTTTGGTTTCCTTCCTTCAAATTGCTTTTAATCACTCATGCGTGAAATATGCATCATCTGAGAAGCATCAACTGAAAGAGGAGACTCTAAGCTTTCCAAATATGTATCATTCATTAATTATGGTTGTGATTAAGTTATGATAAAACATCGATACTTCTCGGTTTCGTTTTTTCTGGGATGCACTGTACAGTAGGCTTGCGGGTGCACCATGTGAGAGAGAGGGAGGATTGAGGAGTCCTGAAAAAGACTTTCGGTAATCTTTCTTGAGTGTTTTGTAGCCCTGAAAAGGTCTGTTGGTATAGTCTTCAAAAAGACTGTTGGTTATCTTTCTTAGCTTATAGTTCTAAGGAGGACTATAGCTCTTGGAGAGGATGGGGGCCGGAGTAGCTCGACTTTTCGAACACTCCTGACGACGGATAGTCAACCTGTTCGAAACGTCGAGCCACTCCCGCCCTCATCCTCTCCGAGCGCTCCTCAGAACTATAAGCTAAGAAAGATAACCAACAGTCCTTTTCAGGACTACAAAACCCTCAAGACCTCTCTCTCTCACATGGTGCATGTACCGCAAGCTTACTATATAATCTACATCACCATGCAAGCCGACACTTACAAGCAGCATCTGATACAAGTATTATAAAGATTTGCATCCAACCATGTCATACAACCATCATACCATGAGGATACACGTTAATTCTATGATTGCCAATTATCTAACCGATTTTCTTACAGATTTAAGTTCCAATGTAAACCTTTAACAGAAACAAAAACAAGAACATCAGAAACAATAATGCTAATGGCGATGGTGATGATGATGATGACGACGATGATGATGTTAACAATGATAATAATAATCATATTGATAATATTGATAATAATAATACAATGATAATAATAAAAATGATGATGACGAGGATGGGGATATTGATTATAATAATACTGATTATAGTGAAGACAATTATGTATAACAGTAACAATATTAGTAGAGCGATTAATCTACTACTACTATGACAACTACTACTACTACGACGACTAACACTTTCTTCACTGATAACCATCAAACGTTTCTCTAGGTTCCTATATGACTGTTATGCTACTCGTTTGGGATTAAGTCATTTTTCCTTAGATTAATGGTCAGATTTTTGGCCAATTCATCCCAGAAATATTCTTGTCCTCTCATGTCCTCGGTCCAGTGGATATAGGGTCTGCCATCATTGAGATACAACCTCGCCAAGAATGGCATTTCATCATCTGGGATGTCTTCGAGGAAGACCACGATTACAAATTCAGTCAAAGTGTCACTCACGTGGTCCATGGCCGTCCGGAATTTGAGTATGAACCAGCGGTCTTGCACAGCAGCTCTGCTAAGCACTATGATGGTCTTGTAACTGTGGCTCACCACGTAATCGACGGAATCTAAATAATGCATACCCGGTACAAGGTCTCCGTCGCCGAAGACGTTCCTCTCAAACTGTGGTAGCCGTTCTCCGAGAGCCGGTCGGAGCTGCTCGCGAATCCATTCTTCGTCATCTTCGCCATCGTCGTAGAAAATGATGTTTACGTCAAACTCGTAGTCATTGTGGTCGAGAGCGTCTCGCATCTCTTTATAGCCCACTGCAGCCAGTTTTAAGAGAAAGAGTTTGTACCTCAACTGCCATCGGTAGTGATACAACAGCACGCTGATTACAACCAAGCCAATGGAGGCAAAGGGAATCAGAAACAATAGACCATTTATTATACAGAGTTCATTTGGATCAACGTCAAGCAGGGGTTTCTCACGAAGAGGCTCCAGAGATTCTGACGAACAAATAGTTTTGTCCTTGTCTATCAGGTGTATAGATTTGTTAATCCAAACAATAAGCCACTTTAGATCACAGTTACAATCAATCGGGTTCATTGATAGATCAAGTGAAGAAATGGAGGAAAAGGTCGGCTTGAAAGTCCTTTGATTAAGGCGAGTTAATTTGTTGTCGGCCAAGGAAAGATTTTTTAGTTTCCGGTTATTTGAGAACATTAGCTCATCCAAGTATAAAATCTGGTTTCCTTCAAAGTCGATAGTGTTAACTTGACCTAACCCCGACAATACATCATCATAAATATGTTGGATGTTGTTTCCTTTCAAACTCAACTTCTGAAGCGATTCCAACCCCGAGAAGATAAGAGGATGTAGATTTCTAATTTGGCAATATTCTAGATTTAGCTCTTGTAAAACGGAGAGTTGCCGGAATATCCCTGGCGGTAATAAACTCGGGAAAGGGTTTCTACTCAAATCCAAATGATTAAGATCCAATAATCCATCGAAAAGAGACACGTTTCCATTCCATATGTTATTCGTAATGTCAAGCCCAGCGTCTTTCATGTCTAACTTAACAAGGGAATGTAAATGTTTAAACGAGGCTGGTCCGATATGAACCCCGATGCCTAACGGATTAATAGAGTTAAGGAAAAGTGATCTTAATATTGGGGTGTTCAATTCCAAATTTGTATATAATTGACATCCGGACAAATCAATGGTTTGAATATTGTCAAGTCCCGAAAAGGCCGTCAGCTCAAAGACACCAAGTAGTCTGTTATAGCTCATGTTTAAGAAAGTTAAATTTCCTAAACCCCGAAATACAGATGCAGATATGTTTGTAATCACATTACCGGATAAGTCTAACTCCGATAAGTCAACTGTCCAAGTCTGTTTTTGAGGATTTATTTGTGTTACTTGGTTGTTGTTGATTATTAGTACCTTTAATGCCTTCATGCCCTCGAAAAAATCTGGTTGAATTTTGTCGATGGGGAGTTCGTTATGATTGAAAATTAATTTTTTGAGTTTTGTTAAATTCGAGAAGACTAAAGGATGGAGGCTTTTAAGTCTGTTTTTTTCTAAGCACAGAAGAGAGAGAGAAGAATCGCGCAGTGGATCAAAGAAACCTTTAGGAAACGCACCGACAGAGCCTTCCTGGATTATAAGCTCATCGATGTCTGATTTTGAGATTCCAAGGATGATGTTCGTTAACACCTCGTCACTCAAAGGGTAGCCACCTAGCATCAAACTGCGAACATGTAATGATGCGATCAGATCAGGGTCTACGGATTGGATAGGGTTTTGACAAAGGTTTAGAATAGAAGTGTTACACACAAAGGTGAAATCTTCCGCCGTAAGGTGCTTTATTTGATTAGTAGTCATGTATACCTGGTCAGCCATGCCACAAGAACTTATATTGATGAAGGAGAGCCGGTTCATGAACAGAGACACAGCATCTAGGTGTGGACTCCATTTAAGAATGTCATTGGGGAGCGACTTCAAGTTTGTTGACGTTAAATCGAGCATGGAAAGCTGTGAAGACATCATTAAGACGCCTGTTGCTGGAAGCACAAGACGCGAGTTAAAGGATAGATCAAGGTACATTAAGCCCATGAGGGGGTAAAAAGCGCCCGATTCTATCGATCTTACATCGTTGTGAGCAGGGGCGGCGATCCCGGGGGGGACGGGGGGGACACGTCCCCCCCTCGATTTTTGTAGGGGGGGATCGTCCCCCCCGGAAAATTTGAAAGAGTACACAAAAATAATGTACAGTAAATACTGACTAAAGACTGCAACACACTATTAGGCTTTGGAGGGCCCAAGAGTGCAGCGTTTAGACAAATAAAAATGCAAAAATCTTCTGGCTCGGGAGCTATGCTCCCTCGCATAATATCCTTCAAAATGTACAATTAATATTGTAGAAAAGTGAAGTGTGAAACAGGTATTTTGTTTGTTTTCATACTATACTTTTGCTAAGGAATATAATTTACCTTGACCCCTCTCGTTCACTATGCTCACTCACTCGTGCTTTGGGCAGTCCCCCCCCCCCGATAAAATTCAAACGTGGTTTATTTCTAATTCGATACCAGTTACTAATTTACAAATGTTACTGAAATGGCATGATTTTCCCCAAGCTTCCGGGGGCTCTGCCCCCTGTACCTCACTAAGGGCCCTAAGGCTTGTCCTTGGTTACTCAGCTGACCATAATAAATTCCTAAAACACCTGATCTTCCGGGGGCTCCGCCCCCTGGACCCCACCAGGGCCTTAAGCGGGCCTCTGGATAGTCATCTGACCATATTCAAAAGCCTAAAACCCTGAGCTTACGGGGGCTCCGCCCCCTAAACCCCACCAAGGGCCCTATTAGGCGGCCCCTGGATGCTCATCTGATCGTAATTAAATGCCTAAAACCGCTGAGCTTCTGGGGGCTTCGCCCCCTGTACCTCACTAAGGGCCCTAAGGCTTGTCCTTGGTTACTCAGCTGACCATAATTAAATTCCTAAAACACCTGAGCTTCCGGGGGCTCCGCCCCCTGGACCCCACCAGGGCCTTAAGCGGGCCTCTGGATAGTCATCTGACCATATTCAAAAGCCTAAAACCCTGAGCTTACGGGGGCTCCGCCCCCTAAACCCCACCAAGGGCCCTATTAGGCGGCCCCTGGATGCTCATCTGATCGTAATTAAATGCCTAAAACCGCTGAGCTTCTGGGGGCTTCGCCCCCTGGACCCCAGTACGATTAGTGACCTGCATGCAAGTGTCACAATATTAATAAGGTATCAAAATATGCTCATCTGACCCTTATTAAATGCCTAAAAACTCTGAGCTTCATGGGGCTCCGCCCCTTGACCCCCGCCGGGGCTTTGCCCCTGGACCCCACGCCAAAGTTACACCCAACTTAATTGCTTTGCTCTATCTGATCGCAAATACTAACCCCCCCCCCCCCCCTCCAACTTTGAAAAACGGTTCCGCGGGGCCTGCATGTTACATGTAAGAGCGATGATGATGCGGATTTTTTTCTCCCAAAAAAACGTTTTGGCTCATTACGTCACTCCTCCCTCGTTCCTCGCATTTCGTCCCCCCCGGTCATGAAAAGAAATCGCCGCCCCTGGTTGTGAGAAATGTCCAAGGAGTTAACTAGAGGGTATATTTCAAACGAGGAGTTCAAAAGTATGGTGATATTGTTATGAGACAAGTCAAGCACCTTAGTATCCTCAGAAAGTTTCTGGGGAACCGTATCCAGGCCTTTATTGCTGCAAGAAGCTTTTTTCAGGTCAAGATTCTGATCGCATTCATGGAAAGATTTGTCTATGTCCAGTATTAAGGACATCATCGGCGAATCTCCATCGTGTCGATGTACAGACTGAAAGGACGAGCTGACGAGGAGACAAGCGATGAGCAATGGGTACAAGATTGAGCCGTTTGCCATGATGTCAATATATAAGGGTACACCTTTCTCGGATGATAATGTCGTGGGTAAACTTCCAATGAAGGAAAGTGTAGACGTGTTGTATTTTTAGTTCATCGTTTTATTTTGTCATCAGACGAAACCAAAACAAAGCCCTGCAAGAAAGAGAAGAAAAACAATCAATTAATACTTCAGTCATTTATAATATTGATGAATTTAAATAAACAGATTTTGATGAATAACAATCAATATTGTCATAACATGAAATATAATTTCCATCAGCTAGTAACGCTGACACATTATCTATTAAACATCGAAAGTCTGTACCTCCATCCACAGATCACAATGGAATAATTGAGTCAGAACTTCGAGAAAAAATGCTCTGTACGGCCATGCATTATGGCTCAAGGCATGGGCACACAGAGAATTTTGTTATGTTGGGAACCGGGGTAAAACGCAATAAATTATTGAACATTTATTGCATTTTCTTTGTGTTTTTTATTTATGGAAACTGCCCCCTACCCTAGAGACCGCTGCGTACAGTCATGGTTCAGTGAGAAAGCAATGGCCTCGTAACTGTGAGGCCCCAGGATCAAAACCGTGTCGATATGCTATATTAGTGCCCTTTTGTGGGGCATTAATCCTCATTACTGTCATTTATGACTTAAGGGCGTGGGTCCCCTTATTGATAAGCATAGTAGCATACACATGCTTTAGCAGTCACGCAAAACACACATTGGCAAATTATTATTCAATAAAATCTGAGAAAGTATACTATTATCTAGATCTATTAGGAATAAATTATTTTAAAAATAATTCCATAAATTGCGTTAAATCAAAAAATATTCCAACTATGTGAGCGACAGTGTACTTTGGCACATGCTCCTTTTCTTTCTTGAAAAGTTTCCCCTTTTTCTCTCATCATTAAACGCGCACTAGCTAATTTCAAGAGCAATTTCCCCCAATTTCCAATTTCCACAAAGTAACATAAGTACATCATCTATAGATGATGTACTTATGTTACTTTGTTCAGTCTTCCGTTATGAGAATGTGCTTATAACCCCATTTGGATTGGCTTTTTTTCCTCTTTATAAGATGTAATTGTTCGCACTGCGACCTCACACATCTTAAAATTGTCCTCGCTCGCTCGCAAACAATTGGTTAGACAATCAACTGCAAAGCATGATGCTTAAGCAATGTCTTGTATGGTGTATAAATTGAAACAAATATTGAAATCATCCCTGATAATTGTAATCACAATGTAGGGGTATATACCAATGTCTAAAAAATTGTATATTTTCGCTTTGAGATTTGCCTTTGTAGGTGCCTTTTTTTTCCAGAAAGTGCCCTTTTTCTTGGTGCCCCCCCCCCCCCACTTTGGAAGTCGCTCGGCAGCCCCTGTTTGTAATCCAATTGGTGCATGAATTGTTAGTTCCATGAACAAAATGCATGGAATTTGTTATCTAGAGAGTTGGGGGAAAGTTCTTTTCATTTCTTTATTATACCAAACGTTTATGTATTTTCAGATGAAGTAATGATTATATCATGGCAAAAGAGATTGTTTTTGTTTAAATTGTAATTAGCCGACTTTTTCGGAAAACGAAGAGTTTTATGTCTCTGATGGGATGATCTAGAGGCTATGCCTACGATGTTTAAAATGAATCGGGATAGAGGAAGGGATGTAAATAGGGCTCACAAGCACAGCGTGCAAAACGAGTGGGATTTGGGTGAATGAAGAATACGTCATGACGCGTGATGTGGCCCAGAGAAACAGAAATGATCAGATAATGTGATGGAAAATAAATTACTTTAAGCTATGCCAAATGAGTTGATGCCTTTTTACCTGATGCGCAATTTGAGTGGAAAACACTCCAAGTACAGTTTACATGTGCCGTACGTACATAAGGCAATTTTCACAGGTACTAGTAGTCCATAGTAGTTCATAAATGAAAAGGCCCCAACTCCTTAGACATAATCTTAAATTTAGTATTTATATAAGAACCTTTAGCTATCAGAATGTTCTTGTTTTCCCTAAAGTTTGAGATCAGTGTGACAACTAGGGCTATTACCATGGTAACGGACCAAGAACCTTAGAATTATAGAAAAAAGTCATAAATTTGCAATTTAGAAATTTAAAAACACATTAAAAACATGTTCATATTTATATTTAAAGTTTCTCACTTGATTATTCATAATTGCTGTTGTTATGGAAATAGTTAGAAAATATTGATGTTTGTATAAAACAAAATACCTGAAACTAATAAATATATTGTTAAATAAATGTTTGCGTAATTCTACATGATTATTTCCTGTTAACTAGGACCCTCAACTATTCTTAATCTGTTTGTTTGTCATACAGTAGGTAATGGACGTGACTGCTAGGCCGTTACTGTGGTAACAGATCAAGAAATATTTTAATTGTAGGAAATGCTATAATTGTTCTTCTACAAGATGAAACAAACGGAAATCATAATAGTTTTAACAGACCGTATGTTTATAAAACAAAGATATAAATCATTTGAAGCCGGTGTCTTTTTAAAACAATGGCCGTTGCCATGCAAACTGAATATTAAAGAAGTTTACTTCAGTGAATCAAAAAATAAAGTGAATAAAAATAATCAACACAAAATATAAAAGAAGCAGAATATGAGCCATATCAAATGATATACACTTGTTATCTAGTACCCTCAGCTATCATAATATGTTTGTTTTGTCATGAAGTTGATGGTGGATGTGACCACCACGGCCATTGCCGTGGTTAATAATCGGTTACACATCAAGAAAACACTGAATTCTATAAATACCACATATATTTGTAATTGAACAACATAAAGGCAAATGAAAGCATCTAAATCAAAGTATTTGAGCTTCCAGTTTGATTGCAAGGTAGCCTGATCCATTTAAGGTCACGATGTTGTTATTATTAAAAAGGTGTAATGAATAAGGTAAGCCTGAATCCGATGACCGGGGTAATAATATAATATCTGTAAAGCGCTTAGGCACATCGTTGGATCGGTGTATTGAGCGCTATATAAAAAAAAACGGATTATTATTATTATTATTATGAAAAATTACAATTTGTGGAAAAAATAATGCTCTAGCTTTTAATTCACAAACCTTATGAAGTCTTCTTTTGTATTTCAGTATACCACACGGTTTCACTTATATCCTACAGCGAATATAAACATACTGCAACATTGGCAACTCAGGTTGGGAGGAGGGGTACACAGGGCACATGCTCGTCCCCCCCCCCCCCAACAAAAAAAAAAAATGTTTTGTTCTTGTCACATAATTTACGGACCCTTTTCCATGTTGTATAATAAAGCCTAGTATCGATTGTAACTATAAATTAATAAAAGAGGTAAGAGATTATTAATCATTTAAGTGATAATTTCGTTGCAGTAGAATAGAGATTTCAGGGGGAAACCACTTCGAACAAGAGCCAAGTTAACAGAGCCAAAATGCCTTATCCTTGCCAAGGTATAGACTTAAGAACTTAAGACATGCTAATGTGGGTATAGTCCACCTTCTCATCATTCTCACAATAACATTAAAGGGCAATCCAACCCTTGTATTAGGTTGATGTGTATGAATCAGAAAAATAACACAAACAGAATGGCAAAAGTTTAAAATGAATCGGATCAATAGTAAAGAAGTTATGAATGTTTGAAATATGAGATCACTAAGGCTATGCGATTCTCAAATTGGTAGTTTGGTTAGTGGATTGTGACGTAGGACGTGGATAACTCTCCCATTTGCCGTGTACAAAAAACATCATTATTTTCCATTTTTCTCGTAAGTTCTTTCTCCCTTGGGGCACTACCCAAAATATATTATAGATAGCATATTATTATTATAGGTCCTCTAAATTGAATAGACCCTCCCGAGCCATGAATTTTTGAAGATAAAAAAAATTAGTTATTTTATAATGTTGGAACAGATGGGAAAGTAGTCCGGCACTACATCACATTGACATTACCACTTCAGCAAATTTGAAGTGCCCATACGTATAGCGATTACAACTTTCAAATTCATAACTTTCTTATATTTAAGCAGATTTAATTGAAACTTTCATCAGTTTCCTTCTCTGATTTGTCTGCTTTCTTTTAGAGTGGTTGTCTATTTGGGTTGGATTTCCCTTCAGGTTAATTTGTTTATAATATCTACTAAGGATTAGGGTTACTGCAATATAATTATACATGGATTGTATGTAATTCTATTCCGACGAGCTTATATAGTGGCTATTGCTTGGATCAACAAAATTTAGAGGTAACGAGTCAAAAATGATATATTATACTCACTGAGTTGCCTAAATCCTGCTAAACGCGAAATAAATCGTGGAATGAGGCGTCGAGTCCTCTCCTCAGAAATATTAATCCAATTATAGCCGAGCTAATAGGATTCACACATAATCTTACCCAGTTCAAATAAAAGTACCTGGCAACAAGTGACATGAGAGATCTCTTCTAGAACGTCTTATAAAGGCGTTTACAATGTCTCTTTCGCAAGATAATTGGAGAGTTTGTCTCTGGGTCATGAATCCGGTTTGACAGATGCCAAAATATACAGCGTGTCGAAGAAAATGATCTAGAAATCAATCTAATGCAGATTTCCTTTGCACAAATGTGCTTCGTTCCATCAGATTTTCATGTAGAAGTGACGGATAACCCGTATGAAATGAAAGAAATAGGCTGCGTGAGTCTGTATTTCACCGTCTGGTGACGTGCATTGAGCAGGTACCTAATGCAAGTCAGTTGGATCATGTGGTAAACAAAAACGAAACCAAAGGAAAAAAACATATAACTACAGCTAACCAATCAAACAAGAGAATACCTATCTCTCGCTCAGTGAGTCGGTCCTTGGGCATTGTGATGCAAATAATATCATGTGATAAAGTGGCCTGGGCATTCTACTCACCAAATGGAAACCTTAGTCTGCCGTTCCCAGACAGAATAGAAACTACTTTAAATGACGAAGGGGGAGGGGAAAGAGGAGACTTCAATATACACTGCGTCCCAGAAAAAACGAAACCGAGAATCATCGATGTTTTATCATAACTTAGTATCTAAGCTTTCCAAATATGTGTCATTTATTAATTATAATTGTGATTAAGTTATGATAAAACATCTATAGTTCTCGGTTTCGTTTTTTCTGGGACGCACTGTATATCAACTGCCATTACATCTGAATACTTTTTTTCCACAATTTAATCATTTAAATATACTACTCTAGCGAATCTATACAATTCAACATCTTCTGTTGACAATGTAAAAAATGTTATTGGGGGGGGGGGGGTGTTGAGGGAATGCCTGTCTTTGGTTTCCCAGATACTATTTGAATATGTTTTATTTTTTTACATTCGAGTTTATTTTAATAATAATCGTTTTAAAAATCATTTATGAACTTCGAATGAGGCAGAAAGAAAAATATCGAGGCGTAATGTAGGCCTTACTTTGTCTCTTCTTTGTAATTTGTTGTCCCTAGCTTTGGTTATTGTGAGTGTGCAATGACAATGACGAATACAATTACAATGACAATGACAATTTATTCTCATGTCACCCACATTGGGGTATTGGAGAAGTTTACAATCAGTTTGAATTTGTCAATTTAACACTGTAAAATATGCAATACAAATGGAATTAATGTTAATCATTACTAAATAACACTAACGACAATAGTGAGAAAAATTATGATGATAATGATAATAACAATATTGATGATGATAACAATAATAATCAAAAACAAAAAGATAATATTAATTAAAACGATAACTTACGACGAAATTAATGGAAGCAATTGAAAAAGAAATTTACTGGCACCAGTAAATTGATATCTGAATTAATGAATTACTGAAAATATTCTTGATATCAATAAGACAAAAAAGAGAAACATAAAGTTAATATTGAACTCATAACATGTTTTTGCACATACTAAAATAATGAAAACGAAGCATTATTTTTCGACAGAATTTTACTAAGTTTAAACGTGTTTGTACATTATTGGAGTTAAAAAGCTGATCCATTTTCAGTGTATTTGGTCTTTCAATAAAATATTTATCGATGAACAATTTTCTTTCTGAACGAAAGGTAGGGCATACAAACAAGTAATGAACTCATCCCAAGCGATTGCAAATTGCACAGCGTACATAGCCTCATTTCCCTTGGAGTATTTGAATATCTACCAGCTATAATCGGCAGGTAATGATTGCCACGGCGAAAACGACTTAATATTGTCCGATCTCTTTTAATGAGATCGATTAAGTATCTTTCTAAACATAAAGAATGTTTGAAGGTTCGATAGTTAAAACAATACGAATTATCGTACATATAAGCAGACCAATACTGAGCATGAGACCCACTCACAGCTAGTATTTTCACAAATTTCCCATAAATTAGACATCCCCATATTGTCCAGAGTCAGCTTGATTTTTTTAAACCAAGGTGCCTGATATATATTCTTCTCAAAGAGTAATTTTAAGATAGTATACACCTTACCAGAAAAATTTCTCTTGTCCACTATGCGAGAGGCGTTGCTGAGTGTGCGCGCGCGCGCGTGCGTGCGTGTGTGTGTGTGTGTGCGTGTGTGTGTGTGTGTGTGTTCTTTCGCATGTGTGGGGTGGTGTTTTGTTTGGGGTTTGGTAATGAGGGAAGGGATTATGATTAGTTTCATATTATAACTGATATCATTCAAAAAAAATCGATCGTATTTTGTGAATTTTATATGTATCAAGTTAATCGAACTATGTCATTAGGATGAAAAAGAATTATATTTTGAGAGTTATTTGTAATGTTCTAATATTGAATACAATACAAATTACGGAAAAGCCAAAAGGAGAATGTGTGGGTGGGTGCGTGTGTAGTTTATACGGGAAATTTGTTATGTTTGTTGTTCCAAACACACCAAGCAAAATAATCAGCGAATCTAGAAGTCCTTTTGACATTCTTTTGGAGATGGAAATTCCTGCAAGACTCATTATTATATTGTAGTCTGCCAATGACATTGTGGGCAATTACTCTCTTGACTTGTAGCGGAAGGGAGAATCAACTTAAGATTGATATAGGAATAGTTGAGTTTTGATATGGAGAGTACATTTTTGGTCAAACTAAATGTGAGAAACCAAAACCTGCACCATTACATTTCAAACGAATTCTTAAAGCTGCATCATGCTCGAAAGGGATACACAAATTACAAACGACTTAGTAATAATCCTGTTGACAATTAAGAGATCCGCTAAACCACATGTGGGCATTCTCTAAAAAGTCATTGGTTTTAACCATTTTTAATAATAAAATTGTGCACGTTATGTTGTGTTAAAATAATGGTTAAATAGAAATACCATCAACAACTAATTAAAAACCTTTGTTTGAAAAGTGTAAGCATTTTGCTGTCTTTCAACGGCTGGTTCAAAATTAGCGAATATTTGTGGAGCCCCACAAATATTAAAACAAATCTATGGATATTTCAGGCGTTTTTTTAACTGATTTTGAGCAAACAAAAAGGGTGTTGTCATCTAAATTGTATGCTCTTTCGAAGTTGACACTCAGTTTGTCATTATCTCACCCCCCCCCCCCCCCAACAAAACAACAAAAAACAAAAAATGTACAGCGCCCTCTATACCGAAACTAAACTATCATTGACATGAACGACATGGTCTGATTGACCATGTTGACGTGTAAGAGGGATTATATTAATATTCTTTAACATTACTATAGCCATGAAATATTTATGTCATTAATACATCATGTAGGAAGGAGGCTAAATTAAAAAAAATGTGTTATAGAACTCATTGTGTGTATAGTGTTTTTTGTTGTTGTTGTTCTTCTTCTTAGTTTTAGTTTATATTATGTAAACGATATGGGTTTACTCATGGTCATGGACCCTGGACCTTTTTAACACAAAGAGAGAGATAGAGAGAGAAAGAGAGAGAGGGAGAGAGGGAGAAGGAGAGAGAGAGAGAGAGAGAGAGAGAGAGCCAAATAGTGACTTTGCCTGGAAACCACATAAATCTGTCCGATCCCCATCAGTCATACCATGATATACGGCCTGTTACACTTTTTATATCATGTCACAGTATCGTAGGTGAATATGATATTTCATACGGCTGGGCTTGTAACAAGGGTGAAGGAGAAAGAAAAACACATTTGAAAGTAACATTCTGGAAGGAAATGTATTTTGATTGAAATCATGTGTAATGATGTTCACGTACTCTGTAGGTTCAACATTAAAGAAAAAAATGACCGATCACTGATGGTAAACTTACGAGCGTGGGTGCGTAGAAGCTCAAACTCATGTTCGTCTAATAGATTCTTTAGAGTAAAATTACGATGAAAAACTATTTGAAGTTGAAGCATGTCTAAATTTGGTTATTAGTTCGTTTCGCTTTGATACAAACATTCCTCACTAAAATAATATACGAGACCATTTGACCAGACATATAACTGAAGTGAAACAAGGAAACACTATTTTATTTTCTGTTTATGACACTTTACCTGATATTCAAGTCCGCCACCCTTAACAAGATTTTACACATATAAATGTATCATAATGTAATTTAGGAATTAAGTGAAAACCCTAAAACGTAAATAACAACATTTCTGCACTTAGTTATACAGTATGCTATACATGAGCCTAAGACGGCTTTTAACTGGGCTAAGAGGGCTAGGCTAAGTTTGAATAGATTGAGAAAACCTGAATTTACAAGAAAATTTCTTTTTTTTGCAGCGTTCTACATTAGTAAATTCCATAATTTTAAAGACAAAATATATTTTGTCAAAAAAATAGAAATTACAATTTTATGACATTTTTAGTATAAAATTCGCCTGGCATTCACCCGCATCTTGTTAATTAGTATTTTCGCAAGAGTTAAAGCATGGGTGCCATGCATGACCCTAAAACGCCATGAAATCTTTTTCTAGAACCCTTTTTTTTTTTGTGTGTTTGGCTGCCGGGCATTTCTGCGTGAAATAAACCGTATTTGGTGTCATTCAAAAGGGCATTTAATTGCAGTCATTCTGAAACCATTGTCAATTGCAAATTGTACTGCAATCCTGAAACGTTTTGTTATATATAATGCATAGTAAATCCATCATTTTTGGTGATAACTTTGCGATTACGTCATCAAATTGTATAACACAAAAGTATAAAGGTCGCCATTTAAGACCAATTTGAACTGTCTTCCAAACTGCGAATTTGGACGGCAATTTTCGCATAGTCGGTCAGTGATAGGGTATATATTTTGTTTATAATTTGACTGGAAATAGCATATCTGGAATTTTTCGAATCGGAGGCGGCCCTCCCGGGGGATGGGAGCACCGTGCCCCCACATTTTTTAAGTACCCTAAAAGCGCCCCTCATTACGTAGAAAAGTGCCCCTTTTACTTCTAAAAGTCCCCCTATTAATTTGTAAAATTGCCCCTACCCCTTATCACATTTGATAAGTGGTCCTTTTATTGTGCCACGTGTCCCATTTTCCGTTGCAATAAGTGCCTCCTTCCCCCTTTTTATAATTACTCCTTTTCGTCCCTGATAACTATCCCGTTTTGACATATGCCTCTTTTTCTTGTTAATAATAGCATCCTCCCTCTTTTCATAAATGCCCCCTATAAACTGTAATAAATGCCCCTTCACTTTTCTTTCAAGTAATGCACATTTTTTCTCATTATAAGTGCCCTTTTTCATTCTCATGAGCGCCCCTTTTTATATTTGGTCAGTGCCCCTTTACAGGTGCGATAAGTGTTACTTTTCACCTCTGATAATTTCCATTTTAACAATGATACGTGCCCCTATTGATTTCTAATAAGGGACCTATACCCCTTTTTCAGGTGCGATAAATGCTATTTTTCACCTCTTATTGATGCCCCAATCAAAATCTTATGGTTGCCCCTTTTCCATCGAAAAATTCCAATTTCCCTTTCTCATAAGTGCATTATTTCATCCCTGGTGAGTGCTTTTTGTGTAGGTGTAAGGATTGCCCCATTCTCACCTCTGATAATTACCCTTTGTGTTTGCCACGTGCTCCTTTTCTGTTCTAATAAGTGACTTAGCCCTTTCGATAAGTGTGATCCCTTTTTCCTCTCATTATGAAACGTGCCCCTAAGCGACTAAGAGTGATTTCACCCAAATCATGATTGTAGCTCGAAAGCGTAACGTCAGTAAATCAGCATTTTTTGTAAAGTCTTTGTGATTGAATTTGCATTCAGAATAGCCCTGACCGTGTGTAATAGTACTCTAGCGCCATCTTTTGTCACGATGTGGGCTATCCACCGTATTTTATGCATTTTTACTATGTTTTTTATACGGAAATAAATACTACAAATACTACTACTATTACTACTACGATACAATTAATCCGCTCCCTGCTAATAATTAGTTATTTCTTTTTTAATAGTTAGACTTTTGGTGTAATGTGTTGTTGTCGTTCTTAGTATCATAGTGTACATACTTGTATAAAGTAGTGTTAGTACTGCCAGTTGAGATATAGGGTATTATGTATTTTTAAAGTATATCTTAAAGCTAGCCTTCATTTAAAGAGAGACTCGAAAAGACGATGGACCACATCTTGCAGTGCGGCAGAACGGGTTGCACAGATTAAGACCTGGTCGCTGTTAATGAAACGGCCATTGCAGCAATCGGGCGATGAAAGAATTTAATTTAATTTAATTTAATTTAATTTAATTTAATTTAATTAAGGGACTTTACATAACTATCTTGATCCAATGAGACACGAACGAACGATTCGTTTGTTGTTCGCTGCCAAAGATGTTCTTGTTTTTAAAGATTTTCTGTGTTTTTTAAATATCATTTTTGAACATTATAGTTGTATCATTCAACTGTATTTCTTCCATTCCCCAGAAGGGGCCGTTATTGCTCCAACATAATTATGTACGATTTCTGTACCGTCCAGGGAGGTGGGATTTACATTTAAACCTAAACTTAAAGGTGAAGATGATGTTCTATCGCAATGTAGAACACATATTACGACTGACTACTAAAATACAATTATTCCCAAAATGAACAGGTGACTGAAATAATTTGTAACTGAGGCATGAAGGCAGGCTTATACTAAACACTCGGTTCGCGGTGCGTTGGAAAACACGGCTAGCTGGGCCATTATTTTTTGTAATAGTGTCTTCAAATCGGCCCTTCACGCTGGTAAATTCTTATTTTAGATTAGCGACTGTTTTTAAATCATTTTTCAATGGGGGTGCGTGGGGAATTTACTTTAAAACGAAGTTGGAAACAGCTAGCCGTGACCCGAGTGTTTTCCAGCGCGCCGCGACCCGAGTGTTTAGTATAAGCCCCAAGGCATTTGCATTTAATTTGGTTATATTGGTTGTGGGACGAAAATAGCCGATTCGTAAGTAGGGGCGAATTTCAAAGTGTTTTGGGGGTGCAGCCCCCATGCCCTCTCCCCACCCTACAACTATTCTGCAAGCACAGACCCTAATTTGACACTTTATCAAAAAATCATCGTGCCTTGAGAGAAGCCTAGCCCAGCTACCTACTGATTGTATCAATATCAGGAGCAGCTATAGCAGGGGCGTAGACAACGGGGGGATGAGGGGGATGCATCCCCCCCCCCACCTCACAAGGTGGGGGGGATGGCATGTACAATCATCCCCCCAGGTTTTGGGGAATGATATTTGCTTACTTAATAAGTCATAATGATGATAATAATAGTAATAATAATAATGATAACAATTATAATATTAATAATAATAATAATAATTATGATGATGATAGTAATAATCCTTATCATTATTGAAATTGTGTTTATTGTTATTAGCCGCATTCACACGGTGAAAGCCAATTCAGACGGTAAAAAAAAGAAAATCTTACAAGTATTTTGTGGTTATCTTGTGGTTTGGAAACCACAAGATAACCACAAGATTAAACAGGCGTGGATCTACGGGGGGGGGGGGGGGGTTTAGGGGGTTTAAACCCCCCCCCCCCCCCTTGGGCGGCCCAAAAACAAAAACAAAAAAAAAAGGAAAATAAAAAGAAGAAAAAAAAAAAAAAAAAAAAAGAACGCACGCTGGAGAGAAACCTTTTCAAGTGCAAATATTGTGAGAAGATATTCAACTCATCTGGTAACTTAACCAAACACATGATAACTTTGGATATAACTGTGTATTTAACTGTTACTTGATTTAAAAAGACGTTATCATGCACTGCTTTTTATGGTCTCCATTGTGTTAATAGATGCCAGGAAAACATCACTTACGGGGTTCAAATAAACACCCCCCAAAAAATCGGCTCGCCACTTCGCGGCTCGTGGACGATGCTCCGCATCGTCATTATTTTGGTCAACCCCCCCCCCCCCCCTTAGCAAAAAGCTAGATCCGCCCCTGAGTCATCCCCCCAGGTGTACGAACCTGTCTACGCCACTGAGCTATAGTACATGGCCTATGGTAGTCTTATAGTACAGACTCTCTTTTACGACTGACCAGGGTTTGTGCCTGCAAACTACCCTACACCAGTGCTCGTGCCTCGTTCCTCACCAATGAAACTTTATTTTCAGACTCATTACCCTTCGAGATCACAATGGACTCGTCCGTTCATTGTCTGTGTGTTTGTCACACTATTACTCCACTAAGTTTACGCAGCTCGCCATGGATGCAGATCATCATTTACTAGTTTTTTCATGTTGTACCAGCTGATTGCACATACTATGATATTTAATAGAGTGAAAAGTGAAAAGGGGGATATAAATGAAGGTCATTCCTAGCTTATTTTTTTCTCTTTTTAAGTCAATTAATAAGGTTTCATCTTCGCAATGCTTTGAAAACCACAAGTATATATCTTCCCTGTCGCATGCAACCAAATTCAAGAGTACCTTACCAACAAACTTACAAAAGTTTGCAATGCAGACACGAAATGAATGTACTTCATTCCGAATGGCTCAAACGTACATAAACAATGTAACAAAAAGATGGTGAAATTCTATTAAATATTATATTATAGATAGAACCCGAATACTAAAGTTAAATCAAGAGGCACATTAGTAACAATGCTAATAGTAATGATTATAATAATATCAGCAATAAAAATATAATGATAATAACAATAATAATAATAAATGATGATAATTTGTTTACCCAGTGAACCATCATCAGCATCAACAGTGTTCTTCCTGAGTGCCCTGTAATTAAGATAAGGCCAGTTGACAGGTACGTACCAGGTGGAGAGTCGCAAACCATCTTGCCAAAGGACATAAGTGCTGCGCTGGGATTTGAACCTCAAACTTTGCATTGAGAGTCAAGTTAATGAACCATTATACCACAACACCTCCACGATATGAAGCCATACACTGAACCTACTACCAAAAATACAAATATTAACTTGACAAGAAATTCCTTAATTCCGTGCGCTCACTTTCGAAAAGGCTATTAACTATTACCATACTGCTGATTATGGCATGGCAAAATTGCACTTATATTTAACCAAGCACGATAAATATTTTTCTGTTCTCATTTTATACACTCCTAATAATATAACTGTTTTATTTTGACCAAACTTGATCAAATCAAGAATATAGCTGGTTTCAGACAATATTCCTGTGCTGATTAAACCTCAAACCATCATTTGCACATTATGTGTTATCTTGTCTACACTTAAAATGTCTTTTCATAAGGTAAGGCTCCCACATTTGAAATAATTATTCAACCCTATCCAGTACCGTGAGTTGGGCCCCGTCATTTAAGGGACACTGGCGGTTTGATGGGGGGGGGTTAAGGTTGAATGGAATACAAATGGCCCCAAGACCCCCATTAGCATGTGTGATATATTTTCTACATTAAAATGTACATTTATAAGGTAATTCCCAAACATTTGAACAAATTATGTAACCCTAACCTGATATCGAAGAGTGTAGCCTCGGTCAAGCCATTTAGCGGGCACTGGTAGGGGGTACGGAACTGAAATGCGAATTACCAAGGGCCACGTACACTGCTAATGGAAATATTTATACTTGTGTTATGGGAGGGTTTACTATCCTCTCTCTCTCTCACACACATTCTCTCCCCCTCTCTCTCTCTCTTTCTCTCTCACATTCTCTCCCCCTCTCTCTCTCTCTCTCTCTTTCTCTCTCACATTCTCTCCCCCTCTCTCTCTCTCTCTCTCTCTTTGTTGCGATTCAGTGGAGGGGGGGGGGGTGAAAACTTTTAAAATTTCTTGATTTTGTATTTTAATACAGTGTCCCTCTCTCAGCATCACCTCGGATGCTTGGCCGGTGAAATCCCCATTTTACATTCACCAATAAGTTTCGTACTGAACCTTAATTTACCCTGTAGAATGAAACTTTACTGCACATTTATTGTTGCATAATCCTGCAGAAATAAAGTTCACCAATGTATAAGAAACCAGAAGCGGATCTAGAGGGGGGGGGGGTTGGGGGGTTGCAACCCCCCCCCCCCCCCATTGGGCGGCCCCCCCCCCCCCCCCCAAAAAAAAGGAAAAAAAAAGAAAAAAAGAAAGAAAAAAAGAAAGAAAAAAGAACGCACGCTGGAGAGAAACCCTTTCAAGTGCAAATATTGTGAGAAGATATTCAACTCATCTGGTAACTTAACCAAACACATGATAACTCTGGATATAACTATGTATTAAACTGTTACTTGATTTAAAAAGACGTTATCATGCACTGCTTTTTATGGTCTACATTGTGTTAATAGATGCCAGGAAAACATCACTTACGGGGTTCAAATAAACACCCCCAAAAAAATCGGCTCGCCGCTTCGCGGCTCGTGGACGATGCTCCGCATCGTCATTATTTTGGTCAAACCCCCCCCCCCCTTAGCAAAAAGCTAGATCCGCCCCTGGAAACTGTATACATGGACTGAAGTTACAGTTGTACAAAACAAATTTGGCTCTCCTGGTTAGGCTACAAAGCATGATGTTGAAGGATTGAATGGGCACCTAAAACCCTGATCAGGGAGAGCAATTAAAGTCTGACTTTACAGCATATACTATTAGAAAGCATCTATTGCCAAGAGGGATGACAAAGACATGACTATTTCAGCAGATTTGCATGATAATTGTCCCAGAATGTTTCCCCTTTATCCTGAGTGTAAAACATTGCCAATGCTTTGTTGCAGGCTTGGAGCTTTTCTTCGTCAGTTTGAGACGTGAACGGCTACGAATTTGCCAGAGGTGACGGGGACAATGATTACTTCCAACATGACAAAGCCGTTTTTCAGAGAGCTGGCGATGGACAAGGAAGATAAGAATAGAACTCCAAGTTACTGGTCAAGATGACAAGCAAATCCATTGAGTTTGATATAGTTCAATGGTCATGTTCAATGCGAGCGTCTCTGATCATTATCTGGTATAAATACCAACAGCCTTCACTAATCTGCAGACTTGTCTCACAGAATTTCGTAAGTCAACACCACCTTCCTTGTCTCTCTCATATTTGTGGTCATTCTTTCACTATGTTTTATGTCTAACAATATTATGGTTTGATATGAACAGTAGATATGCTCTCGGTTATATTTTCCCTTTCCGTATCATTAGAAATAATGTGATTTTATGTTTGGGTATGTAATTTCTAACTAATATTGAGTGATTGTTGGTGTCTTAGATTTTCTTCGTCAAAAGTTGCCTTAGTTTGTAGAAATCGTTTTCATGTTCATTTTGTTTTTTAAGATTATTTAACACGATTTATTTAACATGCAGGGGTCATCTAACCCATTAATGGTTTTAACTCTGAATTTTGTTTTCGATTTATAGAATAAGAACATGGTATAAAAATGGTCCTGTATCCGTGTGTAGTCCTGTCCACTCCAGCAAAGCATAGCGAGTCAATGCTAATTGTCAATGCCAATTAGAGCTGCACTACGTGCTAAGAGGCAGCAATTGCACAGTCACATGAATAGTCAATATATGGTACACAATACACACACATGCACCCAATGAATACGATGTGGCTGATCGGCAAGATTGATAGTAGACTCACGATTTGATTTTTTTAATTATTCTCCCTAACATCGGTCAACTAAATTTTTGGGGCTAGTTATTGATGAAAAACTATCTTGGAAAGCCTACACTGACAATATCTGCAAAGTAATTGCTCGCAACACTGGTATCCTTAGCAAATTAAGACACTTCCTACCCCATTATATTATGTTATCCTTGTATTCTACGCTTATTCTTCATTACTTGAATTACGGACTTATTGCCTGGGGCAGTGCAGCAACTTTCCAATTTAATAGACTCTTTATATTACACAAAAGAGCGATTCGTATTATTATTAATGCAGATTTCTGGGCACACACGAATAATCTTTTTCTGAATAAAAACATTTTGAAAATTAAAGACTTGTATATTTTTCAGCTTGGACAGTTAATGTACAAGCTCAACGCTAAACAATTACCTTTGCCTTTTAATGATATGTTCGTAAGAAATTATTCGATTCATAGTTACCTCACTCGCCAGGCGAGCTCTTTTCATCTACCATTAAATAAAACATCTTTTGCACAAAAGACATTTGTTTTTACAGGTCCAAAACTGTGGAGTTCTCTTTCAAATGATATTATACAGTGTATTTCTTCAGAATAGTTACTAGGCTATTGTATTCCCCAATCAAATATAATTTGTAGTGTGACTTTATGCAACTTTTATTTTTTTTTTTTTTTTTAAACATGTATGTATTTATCAATGTTTTGCGTTTAAAAATGATTTTTTGTATTACTGAATCATTTATTGTTATTGTTGTTGTTTTTTTCTCATAAAATAATAATTACTTTTACAGGGGGGTTTAGTTTACACCCTACAAGCTCTGCTTTTTAGTCGGCCCTCCTTCCCTTTCAATTTCATGTTCATTTGTTTAATGTATTTTATTGTGCAAATTGATCTATATGTATATATGTAAATATGTTAAAATGTACCATCATTGTAAATATGAACGATTGAAAGAGGAAAAAATAAATGAATTTAATTGAATTGAAGAAGAAAAAAAGAGAAAAAAAGTTTTAAAAATTGTATCTTACTGCTATTTAGGTGTCATCAATTGTCACTAAAGTACCGATTTTGACTGAAATCAGTTGAGTTCTGTACAGTGGTGTTTGAAATGTTGAGAATCAACAGAACAGATTTTAATACACAGCCAGGATAGTAATGAAGCTATGTGTGAACCTGTCATGGCGCCCAACCCTCATCTTCCTATCACGTTTATTGTGTGTCAATATAACATGACCGTTTCTCTGTTTTAAAAGCCTCATGACTGAAAATGTACCTATCTGTTTTTGAGATTTGTATTACTTGTATACATCAAATCAGATAGAACTTTCATGTGCTCATTTCTTCGCCAAATGCTGCCGATAAAGATCACTTTAAAAACAAACGTTGACTAATAACGGTCTGTATAATGTTACAGTCATGTCGGCATCATTTAAAACTATTAACTCCTAAATGTTGTTGTTGTGTTTATTTTTGTTGATGCTTGTAATAGTTAGTTTAAACGATGTTTATCATAAAATTCTGCATGTTTACTCCAGGTACCTCCTATCATGGTCAAGTCTGTGTTAAGCCTAATTTATTGTCGCGGTTGCTTTATATCAGTAGAAATTGATTGTATGTCTCTCTCTCTCTTAAATTACTCATGACTAAAAATTAATCCATGCCCATAATTGTAATGTGAATGTTT
The DNA here is from genome assembly GCA_035222895.1 of Strongylocentrotus droebachiensis. Taxonomy (NCBI): domain Eukaryota; kingdom Metazoa; phylum Echinodermata; class Echinoidea; order Camarodonta; family Strongylocentrotidae; genus Strongylocentrotus; species Strongylocentrotus droebachiensis. The sequence goes on from JAVYIG010010348.1 coordinate 31,000, forward strand.
GTCTTACCGGAGCGGATAGAATTATTTATATGTTTGACAAAAGCTGCCTGTAAAGAACGTTTGCATGTTTAATGTTTTACCATCTCCTCCATACTAGAAATGCTAATGTGTCATGCCGGTATCATTAACGGTTGTTAATGTTGTTGTGTTATTGTTGTTTTTAATGTTATCATTGTTGTATTAATGTTATCATTATCATTGTTGTTGTGTTGTTAATTTGTACTTTTCATGCAAATTTGAATGTTTACACTTGTTACGAAGGTCTATTATTATGCCTACTAGTACTGTTAACGGCGAATACAATTTTACTATTTGTAAGTCATACACGGTGTGGAATCAAGCCGCTCTCCTTTGACCGCATGCAGGGGCGGCGATCCCTTGGGACGGAGGGGGACACGTCTCCCTCATTTTTTTTTTAGGGGGATCACTCCCCTCGGAAAATTTGAAAAAGTGCCTCCCAAAAATGTATAGCAAATACTGACTAAAGACTGCAACACATTTTTAGGCTCTGGATGGCCCAGGAGTGCAGTGTTTAGACTAGTAAAAATGCAAAAATCTTCTTGCTCGGTCGCTACGCTCCCTCGCATAATATCATTAAAAATGTACGAGTAAATATTGTAGAAAATCTGTATGTCGTTTATACTATAGTTTTGCTAAGGAATGTAATTTTTGAATACAAAACCTGTAAAGGGGTAGTAACTTCCGTCGTCTTCGCCCCTCTCGTTCCCTATGCTCCCTCGCATTTCGCCCCCCCCCCCGGTCATGAAAAGAAATCGCCGCCCCTATCCCCATGCTCCAAGCCGCCGAAATATTATGTGCTACTCAGCAACTGTTTGGCAGGTGGTGAGATAAAAAAAACAAATGTAATATCAGGATTTAGAATTCCTACATCAGAAAATGGTATGTCAGCAAATGTTTGTTGTCCGTTTCAATGAATTCTCATCAATTTTTGAATGTGTAAGGAGTTGAATAAGCAAAAACAAACTTTTGTAGTTTCATACTTTTTCTGCCAACTGCAAAATACAAAAAGCACGCGAAAGCACACATTAGTAAACTTAAAGTTATCGAAGATTGTAAATCATGGATTAAATGACTGGACATTAAAACATGCAAAAATAATCGGACTATCCTAAAGTATTGAGGTGTCGTCAGGATATGATTTTTCTTTTACCAACTTTGGCGCACAAATTATAGGAAGGGCGGAGTACTAAACTTGAAAAAAAAATTGATGCATTATTCACAATACAATCACCATATAAAATGTATAATTTACACTGAAATTTTGCAGTCAATTTTATGAATGTGAAGCTGGTGCCTGGCCTCCGAAATTCCCCGCAGTGAAAGAGCGGCTCGGAGCATGGAACCCCAGAGCCAAGTGGAATGTTACGCATCCCATTGTTACGCTTTAGAACTCACGCATGCGATTAAGTAAATTACAAGAGTTTCCACTCCTTGTATGACAGCTCCCTGGTCATACAATCTTCTTACTACACTGTCGTTCATATAGTTGGAATATTTTTTGTTACCAAAATTTATGGAATTATTTTGACAATTATTTATTCCTAATAGATCTAGATAGTATACATTCTCAGATTTTATTGAATAAATAATTTGTCAGTGTTTGTTTTGCGTGACTGCTGAAGCATGTGTATGCTACTATGATTATCAACTAGGGGACCTACGCCCTTAAGTCACAAATGACTAATATGGCACATCGACATGGTTTTGATCCTGGGGCCTCACAGTTACGAGGCCATTGTTTTGTCACTGAACCATGATTGTACGCAGCGGGGCTAGGATAGGGGGCAGTTCCCACAAATAAACAAAAACAAAAACAAAATGCAATAAATGTTCAAGAATTCATTGAATTTTACCCCGGTCCCCAACATAACAAAATCCTCTGTACGCCCATGCATAATGGCCCACGGCATGGGCACACAGAAGATTGTTTTATGTTCGGGACCGGGGGGGGGGAATAGACCGGCTCGATAGAATACGCGGTTTCATATTTCGGTGAACGCGTACGTATATTATGGAGGTATTGCAATGCAATGCCAATAATAGGCAATTTTCTAATGTAACCAAATTTAATGCATACGTCTTTGTGAAGTGCCTCAATACAAACTATTTCATTCACCTGATAAGAATACTAGTATTTCAATAGACAGAATCCAAACTGCAAACATTAGTTGTTGCCAGTTCGGCCAACATTAGGGAGGTTTCGTCCCGGTGGGGTCACTCCTCCGCAGAGGGTGACGCATATGACCGTTACCACAAATGCAAATACCCCCCTATTGCGGTCAATTTTTAAGGACATTTTGTGATATTTAACCCCCTTTTTTACGTCAAAACAAGGACAAAATCGTACTTTAGAATATCCCTATTTATAAGATTGTAAGGACACTTTCGCAAATTTACCCCTTTTTTTACCATATTTCAAGGACAAGGCTCGGCTCCGAGAATTTTTCTTCCCGGTTTTCTTTTTTCCCTTTTTCCTGACCCCTATTTATCAGTTTCGAGGACACCTGTGCACCCCTATTTTCTATATTTCGAGGAATATTTTGTCCGCGGACATTGCTTGAAATTGACCCCTTTTTCCGCGATTTTGGTAACGGTCATGCGGTCCGGAGGTCGCTATAGACAGGTTTGACTGTACTACATTTTAGTATTTTTCAATGAATAAGTTACAATAATAAATCCCTTGTTATATACAGGCGCATACGCCTACTCCTCAATTTTTGTTATGTGGGTGATTTTTTTTTTTTTTTTTTAGGAAACCTCCTCCCTCATTTTGTTTTAATAATAAACAAAAAATAAATTAAGAATTTTTTTTTTTTAAATATATATATATATATATATATATATTTCTACCAAAGGGTGACCCCCAAAAAGTGACCTTACCCCCCCCCCCCTTGAGTCGTTGCGAAATTTTTGGAACCAAAATTTAAAAAAATGTGCTCTTACCCCCCCCCCCCCCCTCGGCCCGATTTAAAACTGTTAACTCCCCCCCCCCCCCCTTGAAAAAAATCCTGGTACGCCACTGGTTACATACATATATTTCACCAAATATGAATTTTATCTTTTCATCTTTGATTTTTCTCGTTGAAAAATAAGGTATTTGTTATTAATTGAAAAAGTCATTCCAACTCACTTAAAGGTACTTTGTTCCATTTGCAGGCCAACAAAATGAAATGGTTAAATTCCAACAGCATTTGAAGATAATACTAATTAAGAACTTCCCTACAAACAAGGGGGCTTGAAAAATGTCTTTAAGTGGGAAAATAACGACTATTAGTTTTTTAATCGACTTAAGAGCTTTAGAGCCAGTAAGTAATAGTCTGATTTTCAGACCATTGTACCGAATGATCGTACGTTTGATGCTGCGCAAAGATTCAATCAGTTTAATTTTAGCCATTACAAGAAGTGGGTTATTGATGAAGACAAATGCTCATGTATTTATATAGCTCATTTTAATGCATGTTATTACCAAAGAAGAAGAAAAGCCAGTCACTCACTCATTAGTGTCTGACAGTGAAGTCTAGCAAGTAAACAGGTTTCCTTGCATAGTCTGCTAACGTTTAAATTTCACAGATAGGACATACATGACATATTCGTAATTCCTGCAAACTTCTACAGATTTTTTGTTCGCTGCAAAAGGGACATAGTATCTTTAAATGTAGCTTTAACTGGTTAGTCACATTTTCAAGAAAATGGGCTGCGCCCATGTCATGCTAAAAGGCATCATGTCAATAACATAATTATTCATTTATATATCTTCTGTATATTTTCGTAAGGAGTATTATACACTATAGGGCATGAATACATCTCATTTTTTCAGAAAAGCTATACACTTATATTTTGGGATGAGGTTTCCTTTAACTTCTATGTACTAACATATCTTATTCGCTTTAATTACCTTTTTTTCTCTTTTTGTTGTATTTTATCCTTAGGCCATTCTTCAACACGATTCTGCAGATATCCACCTTTCGATTCACCGTAAGTACATGATAATGTAGCGACATTATACAGCAGAATGTGTGGTTAAATTTTTATATATATCATGTTTATGTTTAACTTGAAATCCTCAGAAACACGATTTGATTATATATATAATCATATGCCAATAAGGAACATATCGAAACAAACTAAGCAAATATCATGGCATTACAATACTTGGAGGTATTTTCCGTTCATCACCGGGGAAGCCCGGTCCCAGAATAATTTACGTTTAAAGGTAATGAGTGTGTAAACAAGAACGTATACCCAACTTTGGTAGCTTGGGATTACAAATTCACAATCAATGTGATCGTGAATGTATTTCACGGTATGAGTAACTTGTTTTCTGCCCCTGCACTATTGGGATTTTTTTCCTGCTACGGTTGATCGATCACCAGTGTCTTTTAAAAAGTGCTGTCAAATCTCCTTGTCTAACGTTTGAGATCGTGCACTAAATGTGGGATATGCCAAAGTAACGCGTCGTGCATATTTTACTTTGGTCTTATAAATCATTTTAATAATGAAATTCTCCTTCAAACTGTAGCGCTTCATCATTTAAAGTGATCCATTTTATCTAAGCTTTCAAATGACCTAATTTCAATCACCGTGACAATCTTGAATTATTTCAGCCTATATTCTTGTCTCTTCATATTTAACTTCTTTCCGCTCATTTATCCATAGCTACATTTCACATTTCTGATGTGTATAAGGTTTATAAGTTATTTGTTTCGAGCAGCACGTGAAAGCTTAGAGGTTTACTAACCTCAAAGATTTATTAAATGCGCGAAAGAACACATTATCATAACTACAGGGGCATAGACAACGGGGGGGATGAGGGGGATGCATCCCCCCACCTCACAAGGTGGGGGGATGGCATGTACAATCATCCCCCCAGGTTTTGGGGAATGATATTTGCTTACTTAATAAGTCATAATGATGATAATAATAGTAATAATAATAATGATAACAATTATAATATTAATAATAATAATAATTATGATGATGATAATAATAATCCTCATCATTATTGTAATTGTGTTTATTGTTATTAGCCGCATTCACACGGTGAAAGCCAATTCAGACGGTAAAAAAAAGAAAATCTTACAAGTATTTGTTGATTATCTTGTGGTTTGGAAACCACAAGATAACCACAAGATTAAACAGGCGCGGATCTACGGGGGGGTTTAGGGGGTTTAACCCCCCCTCCCCCCCTTGGGCGGCCCAAAAAACAAACCAAAAAAAAAAGGGGGAAAAAAGAAAAAAAGAAAGAAAAAAGAACGCACGCTGGAGAGAAACCCTTTCAAGTGCAAATATTGTGAGAAGATATTCAACTCATCTGGTAACTTAACCGAACACATGATAACTCTGGATATAACTGTGTATTTAACTTTTACTTGATTTAAAAAGACGTTATCATGCACTGCTTTTATGGTCTCCATTTGTGTTAATTGTTTTGGTCAACCCCCCCCCCCCCCCCCTTAGCAAAAAGCTAGATCCACCCCTGAGTCATCCCCCCAGGTGTACGAACCTGTCTACGCCACTGCATAACTAACAAAGATGCTGACAGTAAAATTTCTTGGAAAAGGGATAGTATCCCAAGTAAACTTTCTCAATTTTGGATGAAATTACATGGCTTACCTAGTTAGAAGGTGATATGAGAAAAGCCAATATTGTGTCAGCATAATAAAGAAAATATTTTTTTTTTTTTTTGTTTGTTGTCTGAGTTGACAGATTCACCTTTTCCATTCAAATGTACAATATGAATGTAAAATCAGCAATTGTTTTTGGACTGAAATAACAATGCGTAAGGGCTTTTGAAAAATATATATTTCTCCATTCTAAACTTGGTAGAAAAGGATTTTGACAATGCTTCTTGAAAATAGCTGTTGCTCAGTCATCCGTGTCATTATATATAATCTTAATTACTCTTTAAAATGACATATATAACTCAAGGTAACACAGATTATAATGGGATTATATCAAGGATTGGGAATGCTTTTTCACGCACTGTATAGCACAGTCATATTCAAATTGTACCAAATTTCATAGAGGGACATCTTCTTAAAACTATAATGAAAGAAAATTTATTTTGAATGAGAATTGGAGATATTAAGGTGAACAAAACCTATCCAAAAAGAAAACACCTTGAAATGGCTAGGGCGGAGGCAGATGTGTTAGTTTGATAATTAAGGAAAGTCAAATGGATTTTTAAAAGGGAAGTGGGATTCGGTCCAGACACCAGAACCCCGATAGGTTTTACGACCCGTTCTTGGGAAATACAATTTGATATTCGATCAAAATCAATCCAGTTTTCTTTATTTATAGGCCTATATCTATAACCAATATCTTTATCTCCAATGCGCATGGTGTGCATTGAATGATCAAGCCTTATCAGCATAGCATTTCATTTTCTATTTGTAATATGGTTACATGATATGTACTTGTAATAATGTCACTTTATATGTATTTTTGTAATACCGTTCACTCTGTAAAACAATCATTTTATCTTTGTCATCCATTTTATCCATCTTTTTGGTCTATGACTGTGATGATGGAAATTAGTTTTTCAATTCAATTTTCCATTCAAATTTGATTCAATATCTCAGTCATTTAATTGTATGTGTTTTCTTTGCTCTGCTTTCATTACGTAGATGAACATAGACTTCGAGCACCCAAGTATGTACGGGGCTATCCGACACAGATGCGTTTGCCTCACGAAGACGGTAGGACGCGAGAGATGTAAGCGCAAATCACGACACGCTACGAAAACATGCTGGCAACATAAGGCGGAACTAACGTATGAAGAGTAAGTTTCTTCCCGCTTATCATTATTGTTTAATTCCTCCAAGTTTTTTTTTTTTTTTTTCATTTTTTTTTCTTCTTTTGTTTAGAGGGGGGGGGGTGGAGGGAGAAACTACTATGAAGCTATTCCCTATTCGACCTATTCAGATGAGCACATTTTTCCACGATAGGAAAGTGATGCTCGCAGATGAAAAAAAAACCCACAGGGGGCCCGTGTCTCGAAACCAACGACAAGACAGCCATAACTTTATCAGGCAACTACGGAGATGTCGCTGATCTTTCTAAACCGTTTCATGAAAAGCTTACTAGCTAGACATCTCGTGAAATCGATACTATCGGCAAGAAGAGGAGCCAAGACATAGCCTTAGTCGCAGTTCTACCGGATTAAACAAAAAGTAATTTTAGGAAAACTGCAATTATTTAAATGAATTAGGAATGAAAATGTGATTAAAAATAGTATCAGGGAATAAGATATGCAATATACTTAATTTGTGTAGATTATATTATACAATTATTTGTGAAATATAATTGTGCGTATTTCGTTTCATGACCGGTGAATCAGTCTTGTTTATTAGATGGGAGGGGTGGCACTGAAAGGCTAGGAATATTGTACTAACGACCTGCTGTACTAGTATCCTCCCAAAGTCCATCAACAAGGGTAACATCTACAGTGTGAGTAAAAAAAGTTTACACCTGGAAAATTGCTAATTATTTTATAAATCATCTTTGAACAGTAAATTATTAAACATCTTATGAAAGTGTTTTATCCCGAATGTGTGTTTATTTACAGTTCATGTGACATTTTGTCTTTGCATGTCAGCCCGAAAATCGCTCATTTTTTTGTGATTTCTGTACAAAACATAAGGAAATGTCATTTTTCCTAAAAAAACAGATCAAACATTGGTTATTGGGTCTTGTTTAAAGTTTAGGTGGTTGTTTTGGGAGTCAAAATAGTTGAAATGTAGTAAGAAATGAAATAAAACCACAAAAACAATAAAATACATAAGTTGATAAAAACAATTAAATACATAAGAAATATGAAAACAAGAGATAACATAAGGAAAAAGCTGGCTCTTCATAATTTTTTTAGTATCGTTTTGTTATTCCAAATGGTCTAATGAATGTATGAAGTGAAAAAGAATGCTTAAATATGAATAATGTATGATTTATGGGTAAAATTGTAATTTTATTACCTTATTTGCATAAATTACCATAAATATGCAAATGAGTGAATTTTCAGAAAATTTAAATTATCATATTATACTATACACTTCACTTGACATGCATGCAAATTTTCGCGGAGATCGGCCCGTTTCACGGCCGAGATCTTAAGGGGGCCATAATGCCCCCCCCCCCGGCCGTACTAAGACCTCAAATAGCCCGGCATTTTTAGGGTTAACTAATCCTACTTTTGACTTTTACAATATCCAATACATGTTTTAAATCTGCTTCATTCTCTGCGCAAAGTATAGTGTCATCAGCATAACGAAAATTATTAATATTTACACCCCCAATACTAACACCTTTCATATCTGAAATTTCCCTGAATACCAACTCTGTGCATGTTTCCTTTGCTCTTCATAAATACCAACAAAATGATAGTACACACTCAGGTGGTGTGTTTTCCTTTTGCAGGCTGAAAACATAATTTTGTGTGAATCCCATCATAAACAAGAGGTACTGAAAACTCCCCTGAAAAGATTAGAACTGGCAATTGCCTTTTTGATATTTGGAATTATATCGACCGTTAGGAATTTTCGCAACACGTTTTGAAAATTATGCGTAGAAAATGGTCTGGTTTTTAGTACCGTTTGATCGTACGTTTTGTGCTGCGCAAAGATTCAGTTTGCTTAATTTTGGCCATTAAAAGAATCGGGTTATTGATGTGTAAAACAAAATGCTCATGTACCCTTTACAGCTCATTTTATGAATGTTATTACCAAAGAAAACAAAAGTCAGTCTGTCACTCAATAGTGTCTGAAAGTAAAGTCTATGAATTAAAACGGGTTTCCTTGCATAATTTGAATACTATAGGAGACTGCAAACTATACATTTCACAGATAAGACACACGTGACATATTCATAGTCCCTGCAATATTCTGCATTAATTTGGTTTAGGCCGCAAGAGGGACACATTATCTTTAAGAGCAATACAATGATGTTTCTTTCTCAAATCTCTCACTTTTTTTTCTTCGACTAATGTCGTTATTCAATTTTTTCAAAGCATAAAACAGTATAAGCAAATGTACAAAATGATGTATAAATACATTTGACAAAGAAAGGTACAATGAAAAACAAGATTCTAGTATTTAGTTGGTATTATTCTAGTATTTATTTAAGTTGGACATACCTCCATCTATCGAGAAATAAAATATACCTCTCTTATTGCGCATACAAAGATTGGTTGTTCAACTTCATAATGATATTTCAATTTCTTTTGAAAACATGGAAGTGATCAAGATCCATTCAAACATTTAAAACATGAAAATATATGATGTTGTGCATCAAATAATGAAATTGAATGAGAAATAATTTCAACCTGGGATGACAAAGATGAAATTAATACTTGTTAACTTAATATTATTTTCAGGGTATATTTCTCAACATCATCTAAGAATCTTCTGAACAAAACGTACGTACATCAGAATGGGATATACCAACAGCCTTTGAATACTTATTGACAACAAGAAAATGGTAGTAGTAGTAGTAGTAGTAGTAGTAGTAGTAGTAGTAGTAGTAGTAGAATGGTTTTATTAGACAACTGCAAAATGGTAGCCCGAAAGCTAAATTACATTGCAAGTTTTACAAGTATTAAAAAGCATTTCAACAAAACTTAGATATATAGACAAGTACAAAACATACACAGTCGGATAGATCGTAACTCCCTATAATATTACATATTCCCTACTTGCAAACAAATTGATGATACAAATAAAATAGATTCGGCATTATTATTATTTTTGTAATCATTGTTAAGTGATGAATATTCATATTTTAAATAGAAATTTAGGCTGATTAACTGAGTTATAACAAGTAAATACTGATTATTAGAAGATTTGTTGAATTTCGAACCGTAATGCACATTGAATGTCTATAAAGCTACAAATATATACGGATTTACCATAAAAAACATGATTAAACAATTACTGAAAGGGAGGGAAAAGGTCAGGGAGAGAACGATTTAAAGAGAGAGGGTTAAGTAAGAAAGAAAAACAGGAAGACCTGCGGAAGATGGGAGAGAGAGATAGAGAGGGAGGGAGTGGAATGAGAAGAATGGAACAGTTAGAACTGTGAAGACATGGAGGAGAGGAATGATGATGAAAGTAAGACGACAAAGGGAAAGCTATTAGAAAGAAATTATAAAGTAAATTACAAGTTGTGAGTTATTTGGAACTGAAAATACCTTAACTTTGTCGAAAAATAACATTAAAAGGAATAATGTAAATTTGATTCCAATTAACAACTTAATTTGAAAGAATACTTTTCCATTTCTTTTGGGAAATTGGAACTTTAAAGAGTTTGTCAACACACAATGTATGAATTAGTTCACCTATACTTAAGTAACTTTGCTCATGCTACAATAATTCCTTCTTCGTATTTGTCTTAGATGGGTCTTAGCAAATATGCTTCCATTTTAAAGGTATAACCGATATAATTACATCGAAGATTTAATTTATTGACAAACTCAGAATGTGAGAAGAATTGCAGCTGATGAATTCATTTAAGTTAAAAGTCAGTCAATTGTTTTTTTTGTTTTTGTTTTTATGATTAACAATAATTGTTGTCATGGAATTGGACAAATTGACCCCTCGCCCGTTAAAAAATCCTAATCACTTTTTAGAATTTTACACAGATGAAGCAGATATTGTGATAAGGGCTTTCAAATACTCACAAAATTGTAGTCTGTGTCAAAAAGAATGGAGTAATGCGTAAATGCGATCATGGACCTGTTGCGATATAGTTGAAATAGTTGAAATTTATAGTTGAAATAGTTGAAATAGTTGAAATAGTTGAAATATTTAGTTGAAATAGTTGAAATATTGATTGGTTACTGAATCATCATAGGTTATAACAATAATGTGACAATGTCTTTACATGAGTATAAAACATAAGTTAAATTACATTTCCACATTCAGTAAATCATAGATACATACGCTCGAAGAGGTGATGATACAGAAGGGCTACAGCCTAAGCGTGACAGCTTGATACGCTTGCAGCCCAGAAACATTTAAAATCATAACGATTGTAAAGTAAAGTAAATTACAAAACATAATTGGAGGAAAATAACAAAAAATAAACAGTGACTTGCAACCAAAAAAAAAATGGGATAGAGGGTGCATGGGAGGGGGATTTTCCTGCTATATCAAGGAAATGCTGACAAACATATATGATATCATGTGTTAATTTAAGAGATTTGTCAATATTTGCTCAATAAAATTGATTTCACACTTTTCTTGAAAGTATATACTGACTTCAAGTTACGGATGTCAGAAATCAACTTATTACGACCCCCTCCCCACGAACGTGTTTATATGCCTGTATAATTATGTTGGGGTCGCTTGCACCTCAAAAATCACTATATTGATAATAGATAGTTATTCCATAAATGACAAGCTGATATTTAGATATTGTTTTTGTCATACAGGTTAGTCAATCTGTACCTAAACAGACCTACTAAGTGTTCGTCAGTAACCCGTCAAGGCCGTTTATGCAGCCGAGATTCACGATTTCCTGGCGTAGCTCCTAAGTGTACTCAGCATCGTAAGTTTATAATTTGTTTATTATATCTTTCTCCACTTGTGGAATTGAAAGACTTTATCCGCATGACACATTTTTTTCTTCTTTGGGTTTCCTCACATTAAAAATATCTTGCAATCATGGATACAAGAAGAATATACTATTGGATGGCTTTAGGGTCAATACAAGGAAATATTGAACGAAATATTTCTGCATATTGAGTTCGATATTTCATGTATTGGCCGAAATAAGCCATTCAATAGTATGACTATTATTTCAAAATAAAAAATATCAAAATTTGGAGCCTTTTTTCATTACGGCTTCGCATGGTCTATTGTGCAAAGTTAACACACCTTGAAAGCCGCTGAAATATAGTGTTTGATCCATCTTGGCCTGCTGCTTACTCCATACCATGTTCATTTTTTTAATCAAAATTAAAATGAAATTAGTGTTAGGCTATTGGCGACATTAAATTCAATATTATGGGAAACATCTCCACGTATCTTTTACATAAGATAGCTGGAGAAAATTTGATTCCATGTTTTGTCAACGTCAAAATATAAGGAACAGGGTTCTGTATATGTGCGTATCATATGTGTATATCCATTATCTATGCTGTCCCTGTATTAACCCTTATCGTACTGGGGCCTGGGAGCCCCCCCCCCCCCCTGGAATTTTAAATTGTCGTTTCTACGCAACTACGCACCTAAGTCCTATACGCATATTTCGATACCATTTTCGTCGAAATCAGATATACTTGTAAGGTGTCACATTATTAGTATGCGCATGTCATCAAAGAGTGCTATAATTGCCTTTTCATGTACAAGCAAAAATGTGAACACAGGTTTAGATTTCTTCAAACAAGTGTGAGATATAAATTGATATCAACTTGCTTTGATATGTTCCCGAACAAATACATTACAAATAAAACAATAGATATAATAAGAAATATAAAATATTAAAATACATAAGAAAATAAAATGATGAAATATGCGTATTCATAATTTATGCAAATTAACCTTTGCATTTCCAAATAGAAAAATGATGAAATGTCATGAATTTGAAATGAAGGAAATGTTTATTCAATGCATTTTCAAGATTCTTCGAAAGTCTGGAGACAAATATGTACATTTTTCTGTAAAATGTATGAAATTAGCATTTGTATAATCAATAAGGCTATAATGACAACAACTTGCATATTAGGAAAAACGAATTGTACCATCTTTTCTTACGTGAATATCTTCAAACATGCAAATTTTCGTGTTCATCGGACATTCGACGGCCGAGATCATAGAAAGGGAGGGAGCCCCAGCCCCCCCCCCCCCCCCTTCTCAGTCAGATGTTAAAAAAGCCCAGTGCAGTAAGGGTTAAAAGGGTAACCCAATTTTTATCAAAAAATAATCGCAAATAATGTTTTCATTAATGCATACATTATTGAAAAGATAATTTTTCTCTTCTAGCGTATGGCATCAAAATAATGATTAATAAATCATGCATGGCCGTATTAAGAAAGTCGGAGCTCAAGCAGAAAAAACATTAATTATCAAAAACAAGTCAAGAGCTGCTACATTTGTTTCATAATGATTTTGAAAAGACAGAGAATGAGTTAGGATCATTAATAATTAAAAGAATACATCAAATAAAAGTTCATTCTTGGCTTTCATAATTATGACACCATAACGCATGACTTTGCAGAAACAAGTTGCTATTGGTAAGGCATATCATTAACATTAATTCAACTACCTTATTTAATTCCTTAAACGAAATTTCGACGCGCCGCACGATTTAATATTGAACAAAAAATAACTGATAATGATTAATAATCCCAATTCATTTCGTTTCTTCGCACTCTTTTCCATCGCGGTCTTCAATGTCCGGATCGTTTTTAGATTATGTATGCGGGCAAATATATCTAAAAAGTTGTAAGGGATCCGAGCCTTGTTTGACTGAATACACATAAATCCTGTGCTTTCACTTATTCGGACTGGACTTTTTTTTCTCCAGATAACATGACCCTGTATTTAGAGGAAGAGGAAGCTGAATTAGCGGCGCTGGAGGCGCTGGGGGCTGAGGCCGCACAAGGAGAAGATGAGGAGGAGCAGCAGCAGTATGTGGAGGAGGAGGTAGGAGTGGTGGTGGACGAGGTAGGAGCGGTGGAAGAGGAGCTAGGAGCGGTGGAAGAGGAGATAGATGAGATGGAAGTTGAACGCATGGAAGAGGTGGAGGAGGAGGCAGCATGGGAAGACGACGAGGAGGAGGAGTGGCACCTCCATTGGAGTGCCGAGGAGGACACTGAGGAGGAGAGGGAAGAGGAGGAGGAGTGGCACCTCCATTGGAGTGCCGAGGACGAAACTGAGGAGGAGAGGGAAGAGGAGGAGCCGAGGGGAGAGTATGGGGTAGAGGGAGGGGTGGCGGTGGGGGAACAGGGGTAGAGTATGGGGTAGAGGGAGGGGTGGCGGTGGGGGAACAGGGGTAGAGTATGGGGTAGAGGGAGGGGTGGCGGTGGGGGAACAGGGGTAGAGTATGGGGTAGAGGGAGGGGTGGCGGTGGGGGAACAGGGGTAGAGTATGGGGTAGAGGGAGGGGTGGCGGTGGGGGAACAGGGGTAGAGTATGGGGTAGAGGGAGGGGTGGCGGTGGGGGAACAGGATAGAGTATGGGGTAGAGGGAGGGGTGGCGGTGGGGGAACAGGGGTAGTTATACATTTATTTTACCCATGTGAGCAATATGTTTTGTTTTATTTTGTCTTTACTTTTGTTATTTTGTATTCATGTTATCCACAGTATTATTGCTGTCATAGCAATCATTGCTTCATTATTATTATTATTACTTTTGTTCATATGACTTATTCATGAGAGACAATAGACACAATAATGACAAAGTTTCATCCCACTCAGTTGAGCTTTAAAGGTAAACCACAGTGTGTGACTGGTCTCGCCGTGGTATATAGTGGTTCAGTGTCTCAACTTCAATTGGGAGGTTGAGAAATTGTATCCTAGCCTGGCTCTACAGTCCTTTGGCAAGATGTTTAAATAAACCACAATGTTCGTTGAGTCAAATGATTGTCTGCGTCAAGGTATAGTGGTTCAATCAATGGATTACAATTAAGCAGTTCAGGGATCAAAACCCAGCCTGGCATGAATACCGTTTGGCAAATTATTTAATCTGCATATTGTCATTCTTCATCCAGGTGTAGATTGACATTATTGTCCAATTGATTTAAAACACTGTGGTTTACCTTTAAAATGGGGGTAGCTACTGGCTATCTAGATCTTCAGTTAGATATTCTGGAACACAAAGTGTGAAAACCCAATGTTTAAAAATCTTCCCTTAAAGGACTGCAACAAGTCGCTCAAAAATAAGTCGCTCAAAAATTTCAGTCAATGCCGATGTTGGCTTTTTTGTTGGCATTTTCGTGTTGCTTATACTACCCACAATTAGCCGGCTCATGTATTTTTATTTTTAATGAAATAATAAATTAACGGTCACCATATTTTTTTTTAAAGTGGAGCTGAATCGGTATGATCGTATTGGCTAAATTTCACACATTTTGGAGTCTAAAATTACCTTTATAGCAATTTTAGGTTCTAAAAGGGCACTATAAATGTCATAGATAAGAATAAGAGCAATAACCATGCACTTTGAAGGCATTTGCGGTCTGAAAACAGAACTCAACTATCCCTTTAAACGATTTTGAAAATTTAAAAAAGAAAATCTATTAATGGGGTATATAATTTCATTTTCCTCCAACATGGATGAAATTTTCTCCATCAAATACGCTAAGCTATTTTGCCCCAAACCCTCCAACAAATTTTTCTCTAAAATGCATTAACATATTATAACAGAATAACTTTAAAGGCCTAACCTATTTATTAATTAAAAATAAGCAAAATAATATGGTTTTCAAAGACTCGAGGAGAAGAAATCTTATGACAAAATATTCTAAACAGAAAGAAAAAAATATAGCTTAAGAAAAGAAATCACAGATAGCATTAGCCCATTCGGGCAATGCATTTGACAAAGGGAATCTACAGCCTGCCCCCAGTGCAAAATGTACGTCAGTTTTTAATCAACACAAATAGTTTTGCCTTGCCCCTTCCCACAAATCCTTATAGGAAATCCTTCAAGACCATAATAAAAATCACATTAAAGGTAATACAAAGTTTTGGTATGGGGTCATGAATTTGGTTCAAATGAACATTATTGGGTGTAAAGCGGGGTGTTAAGATCACGTAATCTCACGCTGACTTCACCTTATCCACTCACCTTCATCCATTGGTCAGCTGGTTTAACTTCTTTCTTTTCTTGCTCCCAACCTCCAGGGGAGTCTCCAGCCATTTCATGTGAAGATGGTGCAGAAGGGAATCTGTGTTTGGAGCCATCAACTGTTCTCCTGGATCCTGCTTGTCACTTGATCTGTGATGACCCAAACATCAGGTTTCGACACTGGATGGATGAGAAGCAGATTTCATTGGATCATGGTGGTAAGAAAGTCATGTGTAGCATTTGCTTCTCATTTTAAGGGTGTTTTAGGGCTGGGCCAAATACAGAATACCCCATTTTAGGGGGGGGGATATTTCGATCCGATTTGCATTTCTTTGGCAGTGTTTGCATCATGCAAACCTTCGTTGGCTGTTCAAATTAAAAAAGATAAAAACGAAGGAAAACATGAGAGGAAGGGGGTATTCTATATGTAGGTAGATAAGAATTTTGGATAAGCACTCTCCTTAATTTTTAAAATTCCTGTTACTGTCCTTTTCCGTATATATTCCATTCCTTTGGGATTTTAGGATTCCAGTCATAAAGCGATATTAAGGGTTTATTAGGTTACTAGCTTTATATGCCTCTTGCCCAACTGCATTGCACGTTTGACACACATATAAGTTAATGTAAAGATATTTCTTCGAGGAAAAGGTACATGAGTAACGCCTGACCGGCTGGCTGAGTTTAGCTTTGTATCAAGACTATCCCTTTCAGAGGCCTATTGGTATTATGCCTTGCTGGAGATAGTGACTTACGAATAATGCGGCTTCGGTTGTTATATAGGAATTGTCTTTCGTATATAGTCAAGGTGCTCGATCGTTTATGTAGTTAATTTTTGTTTGGGAGATGTTCGCCTACCGGCACCCCGGCCTAATCAAGTGGTCTGTCACCCATTATTATAGGGCTACAATATATAGGTTTTCCTGGAATACATAACCTCGAAAATTTCATATATTTATTGAATATTTGTGGACACAGTTTCATTTGATATATCTATATTGATAGATAAGTTAGTATTTCGCATGATGTTTAGATGTCCCTTTTCTCTGGTGTTTGTTATTGGGTCTTGAACGGTAGGTCTATGGCACGCCCGATCAGGGACTCTTTTATTGACTTTTGCGTTTTTTTGTATTTTTCACAATATGTAAGGCTTTGCAAAAGAATTTAAAGTAGGTAACGCTTGTCTGTGAGATGGTGGGCTGTAAATGACGAACCTATCGGGCCATATCCCTTAAATAAATTGTAGGTGAACAGCAAGCCTAGCCAGTTGCTATTTTTTTAATGTTTTCTATGGTTTCCCTGACACTAACGCGTGGTAACTACATTTTTTTGTAATACGTAGTTAAAGCTTGTACCTTCCTTTGTTTATAATTGATGGCAAGGATCTGGTGTGATGTGAATAATAATTAGCCTACTGTTAACGGTACGCCCTATCATTTGCCATTTTTGTTTTTATACGTTGAGCGTGGTTCAGTCATGTACTCGATTCCATTTTATTCTTTTTTCTGTAAGGCTCATTAGAACTGAATGTAGTTAGATACTAGCTGGGGACTGGGAGACAGTGTCCTATGAAAACTGAGCCTACAGGGCCACGCCCTTTAGACTGTAGGTGAACAGCACGCCCAGTCAGTATCTCTCTATTTCTTCTCTTAAGTATGCAGAGCCTAGTAAGAAACTTCCTTTTTGTCCCTTCTTTTTCTGTAAGGCTAATTAGGGTAGTTAATTACTGGCTGGGAGACGTTATTTAGTGAATAACGAGCCTACCGGGCCCCGTCCCATTAACTGTAGGTGAAAGGCAGACCCAGTCAGTTGCTTTTTTTATACTTTTATTTATGTAGACCTTTGTTCTGTCAGAAACTTAATTATTTTTTGAATTTGTAAGGCTAACTAAAATTTAGGATAGTATTACTGGCTGGGATACGGTATCATGTGAATAATGAGCCTACCGAGCCCCGCCCCATAAACTCTATGTGAACGGCACGCCAAGTCAGTAGCTTTTTTCTTTTCTACTCTTATTTAATTAGAGCTTTGTTCTGTAAGAAACTTATTTTTTCTTCTTTTTCTGTGAGGCGAATTAGACGTTAGTGTAGATAACTCTTAGCTGGGAGACGGTGACCTGTGAATAATAAGCCTACCGGGCCCCGCCCCTTCAACTGTAGACTGAACGGCACGCCCAGACAGTTGCTTTAATATATATATATAAATGTAGAGCTTTGTTCTGTCAGAAACTTAATTATTTTTGTTCTTGTTAAGCTAACTAGAATGAAGTGTAGTTAATTACTGGCTGGCAGACGATGACCTGTGAATAATGATCATAACGGGCCCGCCCCTTAAACTGTAGGTGAACAGCACGCCCAGGATGTAGCTTTTTCTTTTTCGTCTCTCTTATATGCAGAGCCTTGTTCTGTAAGAAACTTAATTTTTCTTCTTTTTCTGTAGGGCTATTAAAATTTTAGCGTAGTTAACTCTTAGTTGGGAGACGGTGACCTGTGAACAATAAGACTAACTACCGGGCCCCGGCCCTTAAACTGTAGTTGCTTTTTTAAATTGTATTTATGTAGAGGTTTTTTCTGTCAGAAACTTAATTATGTTTTTATTGCTGTAAGGCTAACTAGAATATAGGATAGTTAATCATTTGATGGGAGGCGGTGTCCTGTGAAGAATAAGCCTACCGGGCCCCGCCCCCTAAACTATAGGTGAACAGCGCACCCAGTCACTTGCTATTTTGGTGAAGAGGTTAGTTTCGTCAGGTACTGATTGTTCACAAAATAATCGAAAGGCTCACCAGAATTTACTTTAGTTATTTTTTAGTCTGGCCAATTTTGAGTACTTCTTGTCTCACAATTGTTACTGTAATGCCGTAGACAGTACAGCCAGCGACGTGCAGGGTGATGAACAGTTGTAGATGCCTTGAGAGTTATGGGAGATCAGGTTGGATGATACATGGGCTAGCTGTAACTTGTAAGTAGGGTATAACCTGTCTTACTAGAGCACCTGTGAATGATGTTCCAGCTGGTCTTGTACCTTAAATTGATGGAGAACGGTGCAGCAAGATCAGGCATTTTGTTCCTTCTTTTTTTTCCTTCATTTTTTCCTTCTTTTTTAACTTGGTAGGGCTAGTTCGTAGTTTAAGGTGCTTGCTATGTGTCATCATGCCATTCTCTTCATGCTCGTGACAGCTCAACGGCTCGCCCAATCAGTTGCTTTGTTTCATTTATTCATATGGAGTTTTGTTCTGTCAGAAACTTAATTATTTGTTGTTCTTGTAAGGCTAACTAGAATATAGGGTAGTTAATTACTGGCTGAGAGGCGCTGTCCTGTGAAGAATGAGCCTAGGGCCCCGTCCCCTAAACTATAGGTGAACAGCGCACCCAGTCACTTGCTATTTTGGTGAAGAGGTTAGTTTCGTCAGGTACTGATTGTTCACAAAATAATCGAAAGGCTCACCAGAATTTACTTTAGTTATTTTTTAGTCTGGCCAATTTTGAGTACTTCTTGTCTCAAAATTGTTACTGTAATGCCGTAGACAGTACAGCCAGCGACGTGCAGGGTGATGAACAGTTGTAGATGCCTTGAGAGTTATGGGAGATCAGGTTGGATGATACATGGGCTAGCTGTAACTAGTAAGTAGGGTATAACCTGTCTTACTAGAGCACCTGTGAATGATGTTCTAGCTGGTCTTGTACCTTAAATTGCTGGAGAACGGTGCAGCAAGATCAGGCATTTTGTTCCTTTTTTCTTTTCCTTCATTGTTTTCCTTCTTTTTTTCTCTCGGTAGGGCTTGTTCGTAGTTTAATGTGCTTGCTATGTGTCATCATGCCATTCTCTTCATGCTCGTGACAGATCAACGGCTCGCCCAATCAGTTGCATTGTTTCATTTATTCATGTGTAGTTTTGTTCTATCAGAAACTTAATTATTTGTTGTTCTTGTAAGGCTAACTAGAATATAGTGTAGTTAATTACTGGCTGAGAGACGGTGACCTGTGAATAATAAGCCTATCGGGCCCCGCCCCTTAAACTGTAGGTGAATAGCACGCCCAGGCAGTAGCTTTATTTATTTTCCTCTCTCATGTATGCAGAGCCTTGTTCTGTAAGAAACTTAATTTGTCTTCTTTTTCTGTAGGGCTAATTAAATGTTAGAGTAGTTAACTCTTAGTTGGGAGACGGTGACCTGTGAACAATGAGCCTACCGGGCCCCGCCACTTAAACTGTAGTTGCTTTTTTAAATTGTATTTATGTAGAGTTTTTTTCTGTCAGAAACTTAATTATGTTTTTATTGCTGTAAGGCTAACTAGAATATAGGGTAGTTAATCATTTGATGGGAGGCGCTGTCCTGTGAAGAATGAGCATACCGGGCCCCGTCCCCTAAACTATAAGCGAACAGCGCACCCAGTCACTTGCTATTTTGGTGAAGTGGTTAGTTTCGTCAGGTACTGATTGTTCACAAAATAATCGAAAGGCTCACCAGAATTTACTTTAGTTATTTTTTAGTCTGGCCAATTTTGAGTACTTCTTGTCTCACAATTGTTACTGTAATGCCGTAGACAGTACAGCCAGCGACGTGCAGGGTGATGAACAGTTGTAGATGCCTTGAGAGTTATGGGAGATCAGGTTGGATGATACATGGGCTAGCTGTAACTTGTAAGTAGGGTATAACCTGTCTTACTAGAGCACCTGTGAATGATGTTCTAGCTGGTCGTGTACCTTAAATTGCTGGAGAACGGTGCAGCAAGATCAGGCATTTTGTTCCTTCTTTCTTTTCCTTCATTGTTTTCCTTCTTTTTTCTCTCGGTAGGGCTTGTTCGTAGTTTAATGTGCTTGCTATGTGTCATCATGCCATTCTCTTCATGCTCGTGACAGATCAACGGCTCGCCCAATCAGTTGCTTTGTATCATTTATTCATGTGTAGTTTTGTTCTATCAGAAACTTAATTATTTGTAGTTCTTGTAAGGCTAACTAGAATATAGGGTAGTTAATTACTGGCTGAGAGACGGTGACCTGTGAATAATGAGCCTACCGGGCCACGCCCTTGTAACTGTAGGTGAATAGCACGCCCAGGCAGTAGCTTTATTTATTTACCTCTCTCATTGTATGCAGAGCCTTGTTCTGTAAGAAACTTAATTTGTTTAACTTTTTCTGTAGGGCTAATTAAATGTTAGAGTAGTTAACTCTTAGTTGGGAGACGGTGACCTGTGAACAATGAGCCTACCGGGCCCCGCCACTTAAACTGTAGTTACTTTTTTAAATTGTATTTATGTAGAGTTTTTTTCTGTCACAAACGTAATTATGTTTTTATTGCTATAAGGCTAACTAGAATATAGGGTAGTTAATCATTTGATGGGAGGCGCTGTCCTGTAAAGAATGAGCCTACCGGGCCCCGTCCCCTAAACTATAGGTGAACAGCGCACCCAGTCACTTGCTATTTTGGTGATGTTCACAAAATAATCGAAAGGCTCACCAGAATTTACTTTAGTTATTTTTTAGTCTGGCCAATTTTGAGTACTTCTTGTCTCAAAATTGTTACTGTAATGCCGTAGATAGTACAGCCAGCGACGTGCAGGGTGATGAACAGTTGTAGATGCCTTGAGAGTTATGGGAGATCAGGTTGGATGATACATGGGCTAGCTGTAACTAGTAAGTAGGGTATAACCTGTCTTACTAGAGCACCTGTGAATGATGTTCTAGCTGGTCTTGTACCTTAAATTGCTGGAGAACGGTGCAGCAAGATCAGGCATTTTGTTCCTTTTTTCTTTTCCTTCATTGTTTTCCTTCTTTTTTTCTCTCGGTAGGGCTTGTTCGTAGTTTAATGTGCTTGCTATGTGTCATCATGCCATTCTCTTCATGCTCGTGACAGATCAACGGCTCGCCCAATCAGTTGCATTGTTTCATTTATTCATGTGTAGTTTTGTTCTATCAGAAACTTAATTATTTGTTGTTCTTGTAAGGCTAACTAGAATATAGTGTAGTTAATTACTGGCTGAGAGACGGTGACCTGTGAATAATAAGCCTATCGGGCCCCGCCCCTTAAACTGTAGGTGAATAGCACGCCCAGGCAGTAGCTTTATTTATTTTCCTCTCTCATGTATGCAGAGCCTTGTTCTGTAAGAAACTTAATTTGTCTTCTTTTTCTGTAGGGCTAATTAAATGTTAGAGTAGTTAACTCTTAGTTGGGAGACGGTGACCTGTGAACAATGAGCCTACCGGGCCCCGCCACTTAAACTGTAGTTGCTTTTTTAAATTGTATTTATGTAGAGTTTTTTTCTGTCAGAAACTTAATTATGTTTTTATTGCTGTAAGGCTAACTAGAATATAGGGTAGTTAATCATTTGATGGGAGGCGCTGTCCTGTGAAGAATGAGCATACCGGGCCCCGTCCCCTAAACTATAAGCGAACAGCGCACCCAGTCACTTGCTATTTTGGTGAAGTGGTTAGTTTCGTCAGGTACTGATTGTTCACAAAATAATCGAAAGGCTCACCAGAATTTACTTTAGTTATTTTTTAGTCTGGCCAATTTTGAGTACTTCTTGTCTCACAATTGTTACTGTAATGCCGTAGACAGTACAGCCAGCGACGTGCAGGGTGATGAACAGTTGTAGATGCCTTGAGAGTTATGGGAGATCAGGTTGGATGATACATGGGCTAGCTGTAACTTGTAAGTAGGGTATAACCTGTCTTACTAGAGCACCTGTGAATGATGTTCTAGCTGGTCGTGTACCTTAAATTGCTGGAGAACGGTGCAGCAAGATCAGGCATTTTGTTCCTTCTTTCTTTTCCTTCATTGTTTTCCTTCTTTTTTCTCTCGGTAGGGCTTGTTCGTAGTTTAATGTGCTTGCTATGTGTCATCATGCCATTCTCTTCATGCTCGTGACAGATCAACGGCTCGCCCAATCAGTTGCTTTGTATCATTTATTCATGTGTAGTTTTGTTCTATCAGAAACTTAATTATTTGTAGTTCTTGTAAGGCTAACTAGAATATAGGGTAGTTAATTACTGGCTGAGAGACGGTGACCTGTGAATAATGAGCCTACCGGGCCACGCCCTTGTAACTGTAGGTGAATAGCACGCCCAGGCAGTAGCTTTATTTATTTACCTCTCTCATTGTATGCAGAGCCTTGTTCTGTAAGAAACTTAATTTGTTTAACTTTTTCTGTAGGGCTAATTAAATGTTAGAGTAGTTAACTCTTAGTTGGGAGACGGTGACCTGTGAACAATGAGCCTACCGGGCCCCGCCACTTAAACTGTAGTTACTTTTTTAAATTGTATTTATGTAGAGTTTTTTTCTGTCACAAACGTAATTATGTTTTTATTGCTATAAGGCTAACTAGAATATAGGGTAGTTAATCATTTGATGGGAGGCGCTGTCCTGTAAAGAATGAGCCTACCGGGCCCCGTCCCCTAAACTATAGGTGAACAGCGCACCCAGTCACTTGCTATTTTGGTGATGTTCACAAAATAATCGAAAGGCTCACCAGAATTTACTTTAGTTATTTTTTAGTCTGGCCAATTTTGAGTACTTCTTGTCTCAAAATTGTTACTGTAATGCCGTAGACAGTACAGCCAGCGACGTGCAGGGTGATGAACAGTTGTAGATGCCTTGAGAGTTATGGGAGATCAGGTTGGATGATACATGGGCTAGCTGTAACTAGTAAGTAGGGTATAACCTGTCTTACTAGAGCACCTGTGAATGATGTTCTAGCTGGTCTTGTACCTTAAATTGCTGGAGAACGGTGCAGCAAGATCAGGCATTTTGTTCCTTCTTTCTTTTCCTTCATTGTTTTCCTTCTTTTTTCTCTCGGTAGGGCTTGTTCGTAGTGTAATGTGCTTGCTATGTGTCATCATGCCATTCTCTTCATGCTCGTGACAGATCAACGGCTCGCCCAATCAATTGCTTTGTTTCATTTATTCATGTATAGTTTTGTTCTATCAGAAACTTAATTATTTGTTGTTCTTGTAAGGCTAACTAGAATATAGTGTAGTTAATTACTGGCTGAGAGACGGTGACCTGTGAATAATAAGCCTACCGGGCCCCGCCCCTTAAACTGTAGGTGAATAGCACGCCCAGGCAGTAGCTTTATTTATTTTCCTCTCTCATGTATGCAGAGCCTTGTTCTGTAAGAAACTTAATTTGTCTTCTTTTTCTGTAGGGCTAATTAAATGTTAGAGTAGTTAACTCTTAGTTGGGAGACGGTGACCTGTGAACAATGAGCCTACCGGGCCCCGCCACTTAAACTGTAGTTGCTTTTTTAAATTGTATTTATGTAGAGTTTTTTTCTGTCAGAAACTTAATTATGTTTTTATTGCTGTAAGGCTAACTAGAATATAGGGTAGTTAATCATTTGATGGGAGGCGGTGTCCTGTGAAGAATGAGCCTACCTGGCCCCGCCCCCTAAACTATAAGTGAACAGCGCACCCAGTCACTTGCTATTTTGGTGAAGAGATTAGTTTCGTCAGGTACTGATTGTTCACAAAATAATCGAAAGGCTCACCAGAATTTACTTTAGTTATTTTTTAGTCTGGCCAATTTTGAGTACTTCTTGTCTCAAAATTGTTACTGTAATGCCGTAGACAGTACAGCCAGCGACGTGCAGGGTGATGAACAGTTGTAGATTCCTTGCGAGTTATGGGAGATCAGGTTGGATGATACATGGGCTAGCTGTAACTAGTAAGTAGGGTATAACCTGTCTTACTAGAGCACCTGTGAATGATGTTCTAGCTGGTCTTGTACCTTAAATTGCTGGAGAACGGTGCAGCAAGATCAGGCATTTTGTTCCTTCTTTCTTTTCCTTCATTATTTTCCTTCTTTTATCTCTCGGTAGGGCTTGTTCGTAGTTTAATGTGCTTGCTATGTGTCATCATGCCATTCTCTTCATGCTCGTGACAGCTCAACGGCTCGCCCAATCAGTTGCTTTGTTTCATTTATTTATGTCGAGTTTTTTTCTGTCAGAAACTTAATTATGTTTTTATTGCTGTAAGGCTAATTAGAATATACGGGTAGTTAATCGTTAATGTGTAGATGCCTTGAGAGTTATGGGAGATCAGGTTGGATGATACATGGGCTAGCTGTAACTTGTAAGTAGGGTATAACCTTTCTTGCTAGAGCACCTGTGAATGATGTTCTAGCTGGTCTTGTACCTTAAATTGCTGGAGAACGGTGCAGCAAGATCAGGCATTTTTTTCCTTCTTTTTTTTCCTTCTTTTTTTTCCTTCTTTTTTTTCCTTCTTTTTTTCTCTCGGTAGGGCTAGTTCGTAGTTAAAGGTGCTTGCTATGTGTCATCATGCCATTCTCTTCATGCTCGTGACAGCTCAACGGCTCGCCCAATCAGTTGCTTTGTTTCATTTATTTATGTCGAGTTTTTTCTGTCAGAAACTTAATTACGTTTTTATTGCTGTAAGGCTAACTAGAATATACGGGTAGTTAATCGTTAATGTGAGAGTTATGGGAGATCAGGTTGGATGATACATGGGCTAGCTGTAACTTGTAAGTAGGGTATAACCTTTCTTGCTAGAGCACCTGTGAATGATGTTCTAACTGGTCTTGTACCTTAAATTGCTGGAGAACGGTGCAGCAAGATCAGGCATTTTTTTCCTTCTTTTTTTTCCTTCTCTTTTCCTTCTTTTTTTCTCTCGGTAGGGCTAGTTCGTAGTTAAAGGTGCTTGCCATGTGTCATCATGCCATTCTCTTCATGCTCGTGACAGCTCAACGGCTCGCCCAATCAGTTGCTTTGTTTTATTTATTTACGTCGAGTTTTTTTCTGTCAGAAACTTAATTATCTTTTTTATTGCTGTAAGGCTATACTAGAATATACGGGTAGTTAATCGTTAATGTGTAGATGCCTTGAGAGTTATGGGAGATCAAGTTGGATGATACATGGGCTAGCTCTAACTTGTAAGTAGGGTATAACCTGTCTTGCTAGAGCACCTGTGAATGATGTTCTAGCTGGTCTTGTACCTTAAATTGCTGGAGAACGGTGCAGCAAGATCAGGCAATAAAATTGTTCCTTTTTTTTCCTTTTTTTTTTCTCTCGGTAGGGCTTGTTCGTAGTTTAATGTGCTTGCTATGTGTCATCATGCCATTCTCTTCATGCTCGTGACAGATCAACGGCTCGCCCAATCAGTTGCTTTGTTTCATTTATTCATGTGTAGTTTTGTTCTATCAGAAACTTAATTATTTGTTGTTCTTGTAAGGCTAACTAGAATATAGTGTAGTTAATTACTGGCTGAGAGACGGTGACCTGTGAATAATGAGCCTACCGGGCCCCGCCCCTTAAACTGTAGGTGAATAGCACGCCCAGGCAGTAGCTTTATTTATTTTCCTCTCTCATGTATGCAGAGCCTTGTTCTGTAAGAAACTTAATTTGTCTTCTTTTTCTGTAGGGCTAATAACATTTTAGAGTAGTTAACTCTTAGTTGGGAGACGGTAACCTGTGAACATGCAATGAGCCTAGTTGCTTTTTTAGATTGTATTTATGTAGAGTTTTTTTCTGTCAGAAAGTTAATTATGTTTTTATTGCTGTAAGGCTAATTAGAATATAGGGTAGTTAATCATTTGATGGGAGGCGGTGTCCTGTAAAGAATAGCGAGCTTTCGATTTAGGCACCCGACGTCGGCTACTACGAGGTACTGGAGCGTGGAGACGTTGCGCAGCTCACGTCCGTTCCCTTCGCGGCAGTGCTTTCGATTTATCACGTCGGTGCTTTCGTCGGTCACGTGATCATTTTTTTTTAGATCAGGTGATTAAATCAGGTAATGAAATCACAGTGCGCCAAAATCGGATACGAAGAATAACATGAGGATGACAAAAATAGAAAGTTAAAATGATAAAACAAAACATAACATAAGAAAAGCTGATAGAAGGAAGAAACAAAGAATAACATAAGGAAAGATAGAAAGAGGAAGTGATAGAATGATACAAACAAAGAATAACATAAGAGAAGGTGATAGAAGGAAGAAACAAAGAATAACATAAGGAGAGACAGAAAGTGATAGAATGATAAAAACAAAGAATAACATAAGAGAAGGTGATAGAAGGAAGAAACAAAGAATAACATAAGAAAAGATAAACAGAGGAAGTGATAGATTGATAAAAAACAAAGAATAACATAATAGAAGGTGATAGAAGGAAGAAACAAAGAATAACATAAGGAAAGACAGAAAGTGATAGAATGATAAAAACAAAGAATAACATAAGAGAAGGTGATAGAAGGAAGAAACAAAGAATAACATAAGGAAAGATAGAAAGAGGAAGCGAAAGAATGATAAAAACAAAGAATAACATAAGAGAAGGTGATAGAAGGAAGAAACAAAGAATAACATAAGGAAAGATAGAAAGAGGAAGTGATAGAATGTTAAAAACAAAGAATAACATAAGAGAAGGTGATAGAAGGAAGAAACAAAGAATAACATAAGGAAAGACAGAAAGTGATAGAATGATAAAAACAAAGAATAACACAAGAGAAGGTGATAGAAGGAAGAAACAAAGAATAACATAAGAAAAAGATAGAAAGAGGAAGTGATAGAATGATAAAAAACAAAGAATAACATAATAGAAGGTGATAGAAGAAAGAAACAAAGAATATCATAAGAAAAAGATAGAAAGGGGAAGTGATAGAATGATAAAAACAAAGAATAACATAAGAGAAGGTGATAGAAGGAAGAAACAAAGAATAACATAAGGAAAGATAGAAAGAGGAAGTGAAAGAATGATAAAAACAAAGAATAACATAAGAGAAGGTGATAGAAGGAAGAAACAAAGAATAACATAAGGAAAGATAGAAAGAGGAAGTGATAGAATGTTAAAAACAAAGAATAACATAAGAGAAGGTGATAGAAGGAAGAAACAAAGAATAACATCATAAATTATTATTAGGAGAAACAGAAAGTGATAGAATGATAAAACAAAGAATAACATAAGAGAAGGTGATAAAAGAAGAAATAAAAGATAGCAAGAGTAAAATAATATAAAGAAAGGTGATGAAACTACACTCACGTTGACGTTCTCACGGCGACGGCGATTCACTGAAATTGCCCCCGACTCCCGTCGGGTGATTTGGAAGGGAACGTGTGCCCAGAAGCTCACGCATGCGCAGGGGATAAATATGACGTCACGCGTAGTAGCCGACGTCGGGTGCCTAAAATCGAAAGCAGCCTAATGAGCCTACCGGGCCCCGCCCCTTAAACTCTAGGTGAACAGCGCACCCAGTCACTTGCTATTTTGGTGAAGAGGTTAGTTTTGTCAGGTACTGATTGTTCACAAAATAATCGAAAGGCTCACCAGAATTTAGTTTCTTAGTTTTTAGTCTGCAGACGGTCGATTTTTTTTTTCTAGAGGGGGGAGGGGGGATTTGAATTTGGCCCCACCAAATTAAGGGGGACCAAGTCCCATACACAGGTTTTCCTACAAACAGACACCAGAAATACCATGTCTGTATTGTTTGATCGTGTATATATTCAATGAGTATCCATATTGTATGCCATGTTCGTCTTTTGCTTGATTTCCGGATTTTATTCTCTGCAATCGGTCATGAGGTTCGTTAGTGTAGATATATGTAGTTCCTGGCTGAGCGATGGTGAGCTGTGAATGATGAGCATACACGGCTCTCCCCTTAAACCATACATGTAGGTGAACAGCACGCTCAATTATACACTAGTTTGTTTGTTTTTATTTTTGTTTTCTTTCTCTAGACCTTTGCATAGTGTTCCGTATATTCAATGACACTGCTATGTCTTTACGTTTTTATTTTTTCGTGTGAACATAGTTTACCTCTTACCATTTATATTTTGGGATGTAAGCCTTTTGAATGATTCACTTCATCTCTGGAAATAGTCATAGTGCTCCATGGATTGCGTATACACCGCAGATTATATTAGCCCCTTCCATCCTGTTTGTAGAGGCAAGCATTTTCACAATGCTTGTGTCCCATTTTTCTTTGTCCCCTTCAGTATTACTCAAGTTCCATACTTTACGATGGCTTGGTACTATAGGTTTCCAAACGTTTTGAAGTAATGTAATTCTTTCTATTGGGGGCGGGAAGAGGGAGGCGAGAGAGTGGTGGCAGAGGGAAGGGCGAGAGAGTGACAGGGAGGGATGGGCGGTAGGGTGGCGGTGAGGGGCAGGGGAGAGGGAAGGGGAGAGAGATGGGAATAAGGGAAGGGGAAGTAGGTGAGAGAGTGACGGGGGTATTTCCGGGGGGGGGGGGCTATTGTACGGATCAGAAAGGTGAGCCCGTTTTATTTTTAGGTTATAGGGTAGAAGTTTTACAGCAGTAAATTCGGGACTAAAACGGGAAAGGGTTGCAAATGCTTTTACACATGACTTTCTTATCTCGTTGGTTCATTGAAATTTGTACCATCCATGCCGTGCCTAACCTTTTGTTTGAGTCTGATCAGTTATGGTGACAAGCATGATTCTGGAGTGCCGCTGGTGACTTCAAAAGCAGGTTCCCCTCTCTACCACTGGATCATGGAATGGCAGAGACACCCCTAGAGCCGGAGAACAAGCAGAGAACGATGTCAAATCCCGCTGTTGATGGTCATGTTTGTGAGCGTATGATCTATTGAAATAAAGATTTGTGAGGCAAGTGCTTGCTTAGTATGTGCTGATATTCGACAGGCATAGCTTCACAGGTCCTTGTTTCAGTCGTAGTCAATGTAGTCACTGTGATGGTCTTAATACCCTTGGATACCCCCCCCCCCCCCCCTAAATCTGAATAAAACCTTCACATGTTGGGGGCAGGCTGTGGTATTTCATTTAGCATTCAGACAAAGATTCAACCTGGGAATTAATTTCAGTAGATTTCGATTTTATTTTTTTTTAATTTGTGAAAATGAGAATATAATTATAGACTATTTGTTTTCAATCAGTCATTTTATAAGGTATCCATTTTCATTATTTATATATATGTTGAACAAGTCAAATTGTATATAAATTCATTTCAGAATCATAAAGAAAAGAATCTTGAAATAAATTATCAACATTCCGTTATAGACAAGAAAAACTAAATCATTTTGACTTATACGCTTTACGTGCGTTACATATCCCCTTTTTACACTTTTATTTGTTTTCAAAATCAAAAAAGTACATTGATAGGACCAAGAATTATTTTTTGAACATTTTGCATCTCTTATAAAACCTTTGATTTTTTATACAAGATGCTAGAATTCTTCATCGATTAATAATGGACGCAATATCAAAATTCCCGCAGATTCACGAATTCACTAAGCTCTGTCTAATAAGATACAGAACTGTGAAGCGTATTGCACTCTACGGCGTCATAAAAGAACCGCGCGCCGCGGGTATCTGAACGAGGCTTTAGTGCATGGCGTTAAATTTGCTCCTTCTGGCTAGAGAGAGGGGATAGAGTCCTTGATAGAATACTCCTGAAACTCCTGATTCCCAATCTAGGGGCAGTGTACAGGCCTGGGAATGAAATGACACATATTGTCTTGGTTTCACACTTTGGTATCCAGTAGTTACCCCTCCTCCTCAAATCTCTACTAAAGATGAAAGGTCAAACATCTCTGTACATGGTTGATTAGTCAGATATATGATACATTTGGGACTTTGCACTGGAAAACCTAATGATAATGGAGGCTTGTTTTCTTTGCAGGTCTTTCTGAAAGGCATTTTTCTTTCATGTTTGTTTCATATTAAGTCATAGGGTTGCTTACTTCAAATACAAATGGTGATACGTGCTTGTTGCAATTAAGGCAAAAACTTCATTTCAGGAAGTTAGCTTTCTAGCCAAAATGTTATTCTATGTCTTTGGTCATATATCTAATTTTCAGTTTCCCATTTGTAAATGTTAAACTGTTAACACACCTTATGTGACGAGAAATGCCATGTCTAAAATAACACTAAGCTTGTGTTTTGAGATGGGATATATCATGTACATGGCTTCTCGGTTAATCTATTTCTGTGCTTTAGGCCTTCTTTGGGATGCAATATTATTGTGCACCAGTGACTGAAGTAGGCAACCCGATGACGATATTTTAACATCAGATTTCTCTACCCCTCCCCCTCCCTTTCTTAATCGGAGCTTCGCTGGTTATTTCTCCCCCGACTCAACCCTCTTGGATGTTGACTTCTGGTCATCCCCTTATTCGCACTGCATATCACTCTCATAAATCCATAGGTTAGCAGGCTAAACATTTTCTCTTCTTGTTCCCAACCTCCAGGGGCATCTCCTGCCATTTCATGTGAAGATGGTGTAGAAGGGAATCTGTGTTTGGAGCCATCAACTGTTCTCCTGGATCATGCTTGTTACCTGAACTGTGATGACCCAAACATCAGGTTTCGACACTGGATGGATGAGAAGCAGATTTCATGGAATCAAGGTAGTAAGAAAGTCACGTTTAAAAGCATTTGCCATTAATTTAAAGGTTTTTTAAAGGGTTGGTCCAAAATATGTAGAATACATCTTTTCTGTCATGATTGGTTTAACATGACAATTTTCGGCATGGCTGTACATTGTCAAATTTCCCAAATGGTATTCTACATACATTAGTTAGGATTTCGGGGCTTTGTGGACTGATGTAAGGTGGGAGGGGAGGTATTCATACTTTAAAGGGATGGCTTGTTTGCGTAAGTTACTTACAGTATGTCAGTTAGATTCTTAATAGAGGAGGGGCACGGGTCGTTCTGACCCTTTAATATCCTAGTGGTTTTAATGATTAGATATTTCTATTGGTGTTCCTTCCCTTTGTGGTGTGTATATATTTAGGGTATGCCCGTTGGTTTTTTTAAAGGAGAGGGGGCGGGCCTGCTGTGTCCTTTAACTTCGCGAGTCTTATTGATGTAATATTCTTTCTGTTTACTGGCTTCTTTGGGGATATGGTCTCGATTTGGTTTCTCCCCTTTTAGTTGTTGTTGTATTCTAGATGGGCATTGATGGGCCACGCCTGTTAATTTTTTGTTGTTGTATATGTCTGGCCAATTTTGAGCACACTTTGTCTCATAATTGCTACTGCAATACCGTAAACAGTACAGCCAGCGACGTGCTTAATAATCAGAGTTGATTATAAATGGTCATTGAGGCAATTATGACTTAAGATCATAATAGTGTCAGCGGCATGTCTTCGAGCTGGAAGACTTTGACTAGCAGTGCCGCAAGGCTTGTGTTTTCCGCTTCACTTCGGACTCACACACAACGTCCTGGACTCAATATGCATTGGTTGCCTGTGCGACATAGAATAGCTTTCAAAATCCTACGGCTATAGTCAACAAGTCTATTAATGTCCGGAGTGCATACATGATTGCCTGGTTCGTTGTCCTCAGGTCCAACATTTACATGCTTACTAATCGTCTCTCTAAGAAAAGTGTGGGAGAACGTCTTTCCCACTGATGGAACAAGATACCTACTATTGTGAAGACAGTTTCATCTTTTGACTATTTCAAGAAACGTATGAAGTCCTATTTATTGTTAGAGGACAATGGATTGTGTTGACTCACCTGGTCTTTTTTAAAGCGATACGCTATTGTTTAAGTGACCCAAATAACTTTGTGGAGGAATGTGTGTAACTGTGTAACTGCAAAAAAAAGGCGCTTTATTGAATACCTGGTTTGGATTGGATTGGATTGGATACCTGATTGAAATCCCCACAACAACCGAATCGATTTGGCCTCTTTCCTTGTGATGACATCCAACATAGAGCCGACCGAGTGAGGAACTAGGAACGGACAACCGAACCCGTTTAGACCTTTTCCTTGTGAAGACATCCAACATAGAGCCGACTGAGTGAAGGACTAAGGACAGACAACCAAATCAGTTTGAACTCTTTCCTTGTGATGACATCCAACATAGAGCCGACTGAGTGAGGGACTAGGAACGGACAACCAAACCAATTTGACCTCTTTCCTTATGATGACATCCTACATAGAGCCGACCGAGTGAAGAACTAGGAACGGACAAGCACACCCGTTTAGACCTTTTCCTTGTGATGACACCCAACATAGAGCCGACCGAGTGAAGGACTAAGGACAGACAACCACACCAATTTGGCCTCTTTCCTTGTGATGACATCCAACATAGAGCCGACTGAGTGAGGGACTAGGAACGGACAACCAAACCAATTTGACCTCTTTCCTTGTGATGACATCCTACATAGAGCCGACTGAGTGAAGAACTAGGAACGGACAAGCACACCCGTTTAGACCTTTTCCTTGTGATCACATCCTACATAGAGCCGACCGAGTGAAGGACTAGGGACAGACAACCAAATCAGTTTGAACTCTTTCCTTGTGATCACATCCTACATAGAGCCGACTGAGTGAGGGACAAGTTAACCAAACTAATTTGGCCTCTTTCCTCGTTATGACACGCATATAGAGCCGACTGATTGAGGGACTATAGGGACAGACAAACAAACCAATTTGACCTCTTTCCTTGTGATGGCCTATATAGAGCCGACTGAGTGAAGGACTAGGGACAGACAACCAAACCAATTTGGCCTCTTTCCTCGTTATGACACGCCACATAGAGCCGACTGAGTGAGGGAATACGGACCAACAACCAAACCAATTTGGCCTCTTTCCTTGTAATGACACGCCACATAGAGCCGACTGAGTGAGGGAATACGGACCAACAACCAAACCAATTTGGCCTCTTTCCTTGTAATGACACGCCACATAGAGCCGACTGAGTGAGGAACTAGGAACGGACAACCAAACCAATTTGACCTCTTTCCTTGTGATGACATCCTACATAGAGCAGAATGAGTGAGGGACTAGGGACAGACAACCAAACCAGTTTAGACCCTTTCTTTGTGATGATACCCTGCATATAAGAGCCGATGGTGGGACAAATCCTCAGGGAAAACATCAGAACTGGGATATGAAATGTGTTGACACTCTTTTAAGCAGCCTCACTGAATTGTTCATAATGAATGTAAATGGACCGTTGTAAAGTTCAGCAGAGTCACATCTCTGAAAATACGACAGCCTTGAAGCCTGGAAGTACTGCCGACAGAGAATGCTAGAGTCTGAGGGATGAGAAACAGTATGACCGCCAAAGCCCGATAGATGGCACCTAGAGTGTACATCTCAAGTTGATAGTACATGCAGGCAGGAGACCCTGGTGTTGACGCCCTATCGGAATGAGTTCCAAGAAAGACTGCTTAAAGACGGAATACAGATGATACATACATTGTATGACATACAATGATTTAGCACTCAACATCCTGGCCGGAGATATTGGAAAACTTCAGCACTCTGCCAAAGATTGTGTAATGTGGTTGAATGCATGAACTACCAGACTATTGTCTTTATTCCCCATACAAAGAAGTATTTGCTACATATCATCAATGGGGGGGGGGGGGAGGGTAGGCTTTTTAGTTGAACCTGAGCTTCCTACAAAGATAAGCTACATTTGGAATGGCTGTGGAGCCTGTGATGATTTTGCAAGCATCCGGCACATTAAATGATGAGATTAGTGAGACAATGTCATTTTGATCGAGCTCATAATTGATGGAAGCAAGCATATCTTTGCATTGGCAGAGGAGTCAGTGGCTGATTTTACCTGGGAGTGAAGTGATTCAAGTGATACTGTGCACTGCCCCCATCTTATCTTATCCCTATGCAGACTTGATGAGACATGACTACATAGACGATGGGGAATCCCATGCCATTTGATTCAGCTCATGAAGATCTTTATGATTGAAGCACACTTAAATTATAGAGGAGACGGTTACTGGTTAGGACAATGCCTAGGACCATGACGAGGGAGGCAATGGTGTATACCATCTCCATCTCATTTCAACCTCTCTCTATTCTGCATCAATTGAGAAGAGCAACTGATGGTTTGTTAACAGAAGTCCTGGCTGGAGTCTGAACAACCAACAACACCCTTTATGCCACACGCATGGAAAAAGTTGAAGAACTGTTGGAAACAGTAAATAGAGAAAGCTAAGCTCTTGGGTCGCGTATCAATGTCGCCCAAACCAATCTGATTGGCCAAATGAGTCACATTACAACTAATGCCCGATTTTCGCTAAGACTGCAAAGAACGCGCGGAAAATCATTTCTGCCTTGTGGTTGTGGAAAAGTTCGCGAAATTTTCACGAGAGGGAGAGGGTGAGAGAGAGGAAAGGGGTTGAGAGGGAAGTGGGAGGGGAAAGGTGAAAGAAAGGGAGAGTAGATTGGGGAGGGAGGGGATCTGGGGGACAGAGAGGGAGGGGAGAGGGGGATCGGGTGGGCGACTGAGACGGAGAGAAGAGGGGAGGGAGGGGATCGGGGGATTGGGGAAGGAGAGGGAGAGGAGAGGGGTGGGGATGAGGGACTTAGACGGAGAGAAGAGGAAAGGGAGGGGGTCGGGGGTGGGGACAGAGAGGAAGATGAGAGTTTTTTCTCTCTCTTCATTTTTGGGTGGGGGTGGGTACTGTGTAGTTTTTTTTTTAATATAGTTTAGTTTAGTTTAGAGCCACACACTTTAGGGAACCAAATATTGGGCAAAAAGGGGGCAAATGCGTTTTTACATGACTCTTTTACTGTGTTGGTTCCTTGAAATTTGCATCATCCATGCAGTGCCTAACCTTTTGTTTGAGTCTGATCAGTTTTAGGTGACAAGCATGATACAGGAGAGCTGTTGGTGGCTTCAAATGCAGATTACCTTCTGCGTCATCGGCTCATGAATGGTATTGAGACAACCCTAGAGGAGCAGAGCAGAAGAAGAGGGAGATGTGGCGCACTGTTAACCTGACAGATGTGTGAGTGTTGAGGCCCAGCGCATACTACATGATCTCACCACGACCTGGTTCTGGGAGAAAAGGCAAAGGGTTTGGTCTTAATTCTTGTTCATGCTAATCTTCCTCATCAAAGTTCTTCACTTTTCAAGAGCAGTTGGAACCTTGATGAGGAAGATTTGACATTGTTAGATATTGCACACCGGGACCCTTTGCGTATTCTTCTAAAATCAGGCCGTTGTTGGATCATGTATTGTGGGCTGGGGTAGTGTGAATGGAAGGCTGGAGGTACACAGGATGAGGGAGAGTCATCGGGGGAGGATACCCAATAATCCTTGCAAAGTCTCAAATATGTATTTTTTTTAATTGTGTTTTCCTCTTGGCAGCAACAGGATTAAACAAGGGGCAAACCTCCTTCCGAGATTTTCTGTTTGACCGTACTTTAATAGAGATTCAAGGTAATGCACAGTGTCATTGGTTTAAACTTACTCTCTAAAAAAAATCGAGTGATCACGGACGTCACTCCTCTGGAGAGTGAAAATGTAGTGAAAATAGAGTGAACATTCACTCTTTTCTTCTTAGAGAGCACTCTAAAATCAATCGATTTTCACTCCTAAACAAGTGATCACGGACGTCACTCCCAAGAAAGTGAAAATAGAGTGAAAATTCACTCTCTTTTTTTTAAGAGAGTAGGGTCGAGTAGTGAGCAGCTTGAGATCAAAGGCTAGGCAAATACGACCATCTCATTCAATAGTTAATTGATGTATCATTGAAAGTATGGTCTGTGCTACTCAAAGCCGGGAAGCTGCATTTTCATTTCTAGACATTGTAGGTAGTCATGTCATGTAGATCGAGTGCGGATCCACCGCATCTCCCTTAAGATTGAGCTAGTATAGGTGGTGAGGTATTCAACAAGCCTCGATGATAGTCCCTCCTTAGCTTACTCCTCGGCCCCAGCCAGGAGCGAAGGGAGTGAGGGGTGTAATTTTATTTGCCAGTCAAATTGGTGGCTGATACTGACACTGTGCATTACCTTTAGCTGAGTGGGATGAAACTTTTATCAATGTTTTATGACGATGATGATGATGGTTTTATTTTTATTAAGATTATTATAATTACTATTAGTTATCATTAGTATTTACATTATTATTGTTGTTGCTTTTATTATTAGTATTTTCCATTATCCTTTAAATAATATTATTAATGTTAAGATTATAATAATTAGTATTTTAATATAATTATTATTGTTGTTAAGATTATTATAATTAATATTTTAATATAATTATTCCATTATCCTTTAAATAATAATTATTATTGTTAAGAGTATCATAATTAATATTTTAATATAATTATTCCATTATCATTTAAATAATTATTATTATTGGTTAGATTATTATAATTAATATTAGTTATTATTAGTAGTAGTATTATTATCATCATCATCATCATCATCATAAACATTGATATTATTATTGATGTTAACTATGTTGGGTTGCATTCGCATTTGAACCAAACAGCTTTAAGATCAGATCATGTTCTCCGATATCTCTGGGACAGGCTTCTCCTTCAGAATGGCGGAAGAATAAACTCTGCGTTTGATCACAACTAGATAAATCTTTGTTGATGCGTCTGGTTGTGACCAAACGCAGAGCTGTTTACTTCCTCTTTCCTGAAGATGCCTGTGCTAGTGACATCGAACTCCATGATTTGGTAAGAGGGGTCTGTTGGGTTGAGATGAGAAGAACTCTAACATCTATAGGGTATTAAGCCCTTGTCATGATAGTGTCTATTGTCTCTCATATCTTTATTTTATTTACCACAATAAATCATATGTATCTACCTATTATTGCTTAGTATTATAGTACTATAGTATTATAATTTATTGTTTTATGTATTATTCTTTATTGGTTAATTTATATGTTAGTATAATTTAGTTTATCCCACATACTTAATTTAATTTAGTTTATCCCACATACTTAATTTAATTTAGTTTATCCCACATACTTAATTTAATTTAGTTTATCCCACATACTTAATTTAATTTAGTTTATCCCACATACTTAATTTAATTTAGTTTATCCCACATACTTAATTTAATTTAGTTTATCCCACGTACTTAATTTAATTTAGTTTATTCCACATAATTAATTTAATTTAGTCTATCCCACATACTTAATTTATTTAATTATCGTTATTATTATTATTTATAATGAGTAAAGGATTATTTCGTGACATTGTTACCACTCCCGTCTGATTGCGTGTGTGTAGAGCAGTCATGGAGTGATTTATCTCCTAGCAATTGGTGACGTAGGATACATGGGAGGCGCTCGGTTTGGGACACTTTCAGCTTCTTTCATTCGTCAGTTATCTTGCACTTGTTCGGTTTGTTGGAGAGAGACGGCAGTGCGAGT
This sequence comes from Strongylocentrotus droebachiensis, assembly GCA_035222895.1. Taxonomy (NCBI): domain Eukaryota; kingdom Metazoa; phylum Echinodermata; class Echinoidea; order Camarodonta; family Strongylocentrotidae; genus Strongylocentrotus; species Strongylocentrotus droebachiensis. The sequence goes on from JAVYIG010010348.1 coordinate 68,881, forward strand.
GAGTGTGTGGTGGTGCTATGTCTGACATAACACCGCCACACACCCACACGCACTTCTCTTTCTCCTCAACTAGCCGAATTTGTGCATTTTAACCGACGGATGGTTGAGGCTGATCGTGACTCGGATCGGGCGTTCCTGCGTCATCTTTTGTTTGGGGATACAATCACACCATGGCTTGTCTATACACATGCAATGAGATGGGAATGGTAACAATGTGACAAAACTCATCCTTTATCTCATTCTATTGCTCACATGGGTACTATTATGATGTTATATTATTGTAAATATGTTATTTCTGTTATTGTTGTTCATGTAACGAAAAAAAAGAAAAAACCACGAGAAGCAAACAGTAGCTGAACAACAAATAAACCGTGTCTTGAGTCTTTATTTACCATGTTGATGTTCACGTGCTGGTGTCGAGAACGAATGAGAGATTGAGAGAGGGTGATACCGATCCCGATGTAAAACAATGGGAGTGAAAGCAGGGGCGTCGCTAGACCTTTTTTCAGTGTGTTGTGTGTGTGGGGGGGGGGGGTGTAGAGGCCACCAATTACCGACAAAACTAGCCACCAATCACCGACAAATACGGTCTACAAATTTAACCCTATAAACCCGGGGCCGAAAGCTCAGTAAATAATTTTTCCTATGCGCTATCTACAATACGTGCGTATGCGCACATTGTCATTTTCCTCGACGACGTAAATATACGATTTATTTCGTCAACTTCGTCAGCATATTAGCCAGCCACGTATACCCCCCCCCCCCTCAATTTGTTTCAATATTTAACAAACTATATATATATATATATTTGTGCTGTGTTCCTCCTCCTCCTCCCCCCACCCCTTCCCCCGAGCCACTGAACGAAATATCTGACGACGTAATTGTCCAATTTCCGCCCCCCCCCCCAACAAAAAGCGACATCTCAATGATTCTTTTATTTTTTTTAATGAAAAAATAAAAAATAAACTAATTAACAAACAAAAAATTAAGACAAAAATTAGAATAATTTTTAAAACATCCACCCGCCTTC